>RJWM01020318.1:0-37179 GCA_004363535.1 Dasyprocta punctata
TTTTTTTTTTTTTTTTTTTTTTTTTTTTTTTTTTTTTTTTTTTTTTTTTTTTTTTTTTTTTTTTTTTTTTTTTTTTTTTTTTTTTTTTTTTTTTTTTTTTTTTTTTTTTTTTTTTTTTTTTTTTTTTTTTTTTTTTTTTTTTTTTTTTTTTTTTTTTTTTTTTTTTTTTTTTTTTTTTTTTTTGTCTTTTGTCTTTTGTAAGACAGAGTCTTGCCATGCAGTTCAGGCTGGCCTTGAGCTCACTTTGTAACCTAGGTTGGTCTCGCACTTGCAATGATCCTCCTGTCTCAGCCTCCCAAGTGCAGGGATTACAAGCTTGTACCACCACACCCAGTGCCCCTTGTTATTTTTAAGAACTCTTTGTTTTGATGATCACTAACCTCAAACTTGTCTTCTAGATCTGATACTCTGTCCTCATATCGATTAATTCTGCTGCATATACTTTCAACAGAATTTTTAATATTCTGGATATCTGTTTGAATCTATTTCATGAACTCCATTGCTTCCCTATGTTAGAAATTCATGGTTTCCATCATTTTCCTAAGCTTCCTTACTTTTTAAAATCTATATCTACTCTAGATTTGCTAACCATGTCCTTCATTATGGTCATCATCTCTAGTTATCTGAGGTACTATTTCTGATTTTTTTCTAAAGCCTCTTTCATCTGCTTTGTTACTTCTGCTGCTACCATTTCAGAAAATTCAGGTGTGTGGCTTTTGATATCATCCACCTCAGTGCCCCTTGGATTTGTCTTGAGCAAGCTCAAGGTCTGGGGTTGCATCTTGATTCCATGTCTTCTCATTTTCTATTTTTTAAAAATTTGTTTTCTGCATTGATGCTTATAACTTATTTATGATAAGTAGCTTTACTACTAGTATCAAGACCTCCTTAGGAAATGAATACTTCCAAGTATAGCTGGCTTTCAGCTTTTGAGTCTGCCACAAGACCCTACCTTTTTAATTTATGAAGGATGAAAAGTTGCTGCCTATCTGACCTTTCACACAATTCTTTGGTACTAGACTCTGGTATGGTTTACACCTCTCACACAATCTTGGTTTTGGCATACAAGGAAGAACAACTGATCACAACAACTGTCTCATCTTGGCTGAAATAGTATTAAACATAGCATCAAGCATAGCCTAGAAAACTATGGTAACTATTAATCTGCCATATTTTACCGTAGCAACAAGATTTTATAGTTATATAACAAAATCTAAAACAAACCAGACAATTATATAATAAATATCCTTTCAATAGTGTGATTTTTCTCCCCTCTGGAGAGAACATTTTGAAAGGGATAAGGGAAAAGATAGATAATTAGAAGAAAAGAAAGATATTAGAAGCAAAGTTGAAGGGAAGATTACCCAAGAAACCTAAAAACAATGTTCATGCTCCTGAAGAAATAAGAACAAACTATCAAGAGATAGAGACACACACAGGCGGGGGGGGGGGAGAGATTTCTCTCTGAGATTTAAAACCTGTGGTTATTTTCTGGAGTCTATAGTTTTGAGGTAGTGTCCACTTCAGGGTGTGTATGTCTCTGCAGTCCCTGGTCAACAAAGGATGCAGGCAGAACCCAAATCCATGCTGAATGATACCAGCAAGACTGCATCAGGATTAGGGTGAGGATGTGGATAATCCTTGCAAGCCTGCAGTAGAAGGAGTGTGGGGTTCCAATTCTGGTGCCTCCAACTCTGCAGAAATTCAGGCTGATCCTGATTTCTGGCTGTGGGCCTGGGATCTGAGTTTTTCAGCCCACAACACTGTGGGTGTTTCTTGCCAGTTTGAGCTCAGTTCCCCAAATCTGTACGTCTCCCAGGAGTATTCCTCACCCAGACACTGGGAGCTCCAAGATGAAGCAAAGCCATGGCTGCTCCAAGTCCTGGGTTCATCTGGCCCCTCCCCAGAATGACATCCAACTGATCACGGTTCCAGGGGATGTTTGGACCAGAATCTCTCGCCAGCCACTGCAGCCCACAGCATGCCCTGCTCCATTCCACTGGTGCGTTACTCCCTGGAGGCCTCTGCAGTCACCTGCTGACACTGCCTCTGTAGGTTTGTACCTTCTCTCTGACACCATGAGATGGGAATCGGGGAAAAAGTGCAGCATGCCACCTCCCTCTCCTGCATTGAGGTCTATCTCTTCGCGCTTCTTGTGGGCTCCAGTTATCCCTGCAGATCTTTCCTGGGTCCTGGGATCTGACCCACCTCCCTTCTTTTTGTCTTCCCCAAGTTGCTATACTCCAGTGTCTAGACGCCAAATCTTGGAGAAGCTGCTTTGCCACTGCTCACCACTTCGCCATCTTCCCAGAAGTCTGACCCCATCTAATCCTAATTACCTCCCAAAGATCCCATCTCCAAATACCAACTAACGTCTGACTTTGGGGATTTAGTTTCCAACACATCAACTTTTGAAGACAAATTCAAATTACAGGTCTTTCCTTTAGGTGCTAGCTTACGTGTCACCTTAAAGAAGAATTCAGACTGTCCTACCTAAAGTACGTCAGTGAATTCCCTCTTGCTATTGTCTAGTTTAACACTTTCTTATTCAATTTATTTTAACATTTCATATTCTATATTATTATATTTGTATGTGTGTTTACTTATGGCCACCTATGGCCTGCACTAAAATATATGTTTTACACACACAGTTGGCTCCATCCACATCTAGAGCAGTGGCCTGCCATGGTAAATCTTTGTCAGATGAAAGAAGTAAGGTGGTTTTGTGCAACATTCCCAAATTATGTAATTGTGCATTAAATCTGCCCTTTGGAACTACAATAAAAAATTATCTGATTATTTATTTTTTTCTAAGACACTGAGTTTATGCCAACATGCTCTGCCTTACTGTATCACTTAAACGTGGACCAGAACATTCAGCAAAATACAAACAATATTCAAATATGATCTGTAATGACAGAAGTGGAAACATTTATTCATAAAGCCAATCTAAAGTGTAAAATTCCAAACTAATTATAATTCTTTCTGAAATTTTATTCTCCAATAGAAAAAAGGGGGAAAAAAGACAATACAATGTTTATACATGTGAATTTGATTATTAAATCTACAAGTCTCTTGATGGAGCTTTTGGGGCCATCTATATAGAATATAATGTCATCTGCAAACAATGATAATTTAACTTCTTCCTTCCCTAGCCTTATTCCTTTTATTTCTTTGTCTTGTGCAAATGCTCTGGCTAATGTTTCCAGAACTATATTGAATAGGAGAAGTGGTAGTGGACATCGTTATCTTATTCCTGATTTTAGAATGAAAGCTTTTAATTTCTGAAAGCTTTTCAATTAGCATGATGTTAGTTGTTGGTTTGTCATAGATGGCTCTTATCAGATTAAGAAAAAGATCCTCTATCCAATTTTTTTTTAGTATTTTTGTCAGGCATGAGTGTTGGACTTTGTCAAAGGCTTTTTCTGCATCTATTGAGATGATCATGTGATTTTTGTCTTTAATTCTGTTAATGTGGTATGTTATATATATTGATTTGCATATATTGGATCATCCCTGCATCCCTGGGATGAATTCTACTTGGTCATGTTGTATAATCTTCTTGATGATTTGCTGCATTTTGTTTGCCAGTATCTTATTGAGTATTTTTGTATCTATGTTCATTAGTTTGGCCTGTAGTTTTCTTTTTTGGTTGGGTTTTTCCCTGGTTTTGGAATCAGGTTAATACTTGTCTCCAGAGATGATTTTGGAAGTATTGCTTCCCCTTAGTGTTCTTAAAGAGTTTCAGCATTAGTGGCATTAGTTCTTTTCTAAATCTCTTGTGAAATTCAACATTGAGTCCATCAGGGTCTGGGCTTTTCTTTGTTGGTAAATTTTTAATTACATTTTCCATTTCATTAGCTGATATTAGGTTATTTATAATTTTTATATCTTCTTGATTTAGTTTTGGCAATTTGAACTGGAATCTGTCCGTTTGTTCTGTGTTTTCCATCTTATTAGAATATAGGTTCTCATAGTAGGTATTGTTGATCTCCTTGATTTCTGTGGATTCCATTGCGATTTCCTCCTTTCATTCCTAATCGCTTGAGTTTCTGTTTTTTCTTTCCTCTTTTTGATGAGATTTGCTAATGGTTTATCGATTTTATTAATTCTTTCAAAGAACCAACTTTTTGATTCATTAATTCTTTGTATTGTTTTCTTAGTTTCAATTGCATTGATTTCTCCTCATATCTTTGTAATTTCCTCCCTCATATGAGCTTTGAGTTTCATTTGTTCTTCTTTTTCCATAAGTTTGAGGTTCAATATCAGGTTGTTCATTTGAGCTCGCTCTATTTTCCTGATGTGAGAGTTTATTGCTATAAATTTCCCTCTTCGAACTGCTTTTATCTGTCGATAAGTTTTGGTATGTTGTATCAACATTATTGTTTAATGGTATATACTGTTAAATTTTGTCTTTAATTTCCTCTGTGACCCATTAGTTGTTCAGAAGTGTATTGTTTAATTTCCATGTGTTTATGTAGTTTTTGTGATTTCCTTTGTTGTTGATTTCCAGTTTCATTGTGCTGTGGTCACATGGTATGTATGGAATGATTTCAGTTCCTCTACATTAACTTAAACATGTTTTGTGGGCAAATGCGTGGTTTGTTTTGGAGAATGTCCCATGTGCAGCTGAGAAGAATGTGTATTCTCATGACTTGGGGAAGAACAATCAATAGACATCTACCAAGTCCATTTGTTCACAGGCTTCATTTAATTCTTTTATTTCTTTGTTGACTTTTTGTCTAGTTGATCTAATTGTGTTAGTGCATATTTGGTTTTTTGGTACCAGGGATTGAACTCACGACCTCCTGCTTGCCAGGCAGACACTTGTGCCGCTAAGCTAAATCTCTGGCAATATTTGTTTTTTATATCTGTTAATATTTGTTTTATGTAGTTGGGTGAAACTGTGTTTGGTGTATAAATATTTATAATTGTTATCTCTTCTTGAAGTTTTCCCTTAACAAGTATGTAGTGACTTTCCTTGTCTCTTTTGATCAGTTTTGGCTTGAAGTTTACGTTGTCTGCATATAAAATAGTGACCCCTGCTTTTTTCTGGGTTCCTGAGGCTTGGAGAATTGTTTTCTATCCTTTGACTTTTAGTCTATGAATTCCTTTTTGGGCTAAGTGTGTTTCTTGAATCAAGCATATTGTTGGATCTTGCTTCTTGATCCATTCTGTCAGTCTGTTTCTTTTGATTGGTGAATTGAGATCATTTACATTGATGGTTATAACTGATATGTATTGGCTTTTATTTTTCATGTTGTTTTCCTGTTGCTTGTTCCCTGTCTTTCTCCTTTGTTTAATTGCTTGCTCTGTCTGGTGGCTTCTTTCTATTGATGTTCATGTGTTTGTGGTTTTCATTATCTCTTTCTAATATATCCTTCAGAGAGGCTGACATTTTCTAAGTCATTCTATAAGCTTTAATGTTGAATCAGCAGCCAAATGGCAAAGTGACATTCTTAGACTGACACAGGTGGCCCAAGATAAGTCAAGATGGAGACTAATTACTGGCAAGAGTTGTTTTTTTTTTGTTTTGTTTTGTTTTGTTTTGTTTTGTTTTTTAACAATTTTAAGAATGAAAAGAAGGTAACTCTTCTGAGATATAAGGAGGAACAAGGGTGGACTCTTGACTTTGTATCAGTCTGTTACCAGATGGGGAAGCTCCACAGATCTGGGCACTGGCAAGACACAGAAATCCCTTAGTCAAACTGTTAAACTTTGCTCTTAATAAAACTGAAACAACAGTGAAATGACTGCTATTTTTTATGGAGCGTATCTCCTGTGCCCTAGCACTATATGAAGAACTGCAGAAAAGTCCCCTTTGGAAACCAGGCTCTATTACCACTGTTTTTTCTCCTTTATTTTCCTAACAGAAAGGAGAAGTTTTAAGGAGTACAAGGCAAGTTTAAAGGCACTTTTAAAGAGGAGAGGCTCAGCTCCATGTATTTGCCCCTGGAAGGTAAAATGTACTGTCTTGTCTTTCACCAATGCAGCTGCTCCCCTTATCCCTCAGATTTTACTATGGGTATCTTCCTGACCACTGCCTTCCCAGGGTCATGAAAACAAGGCAGTCACGCCTCCAACCTTGAGGAGAGCCCTGCCCTTGGGCATTTTCTTTTCTTTTTCTTTTTTTGCTCTTTTTGAGACAGGGTTTTGCTATGCAGTTCAGGCTGGCCTTGAACTCACTTTGTAGCCCAGGCTGGCCTCAAAGTCAAATTCGCATGACCCTCCTGCCTCAGCCTCCCAAGAAGTGAGATCACAGGCATGCACCACTACACCTTGGCCTTGAGTATTTTCAAATGAAGGAAAATAGAATTTGTGTTGTCAGCATTTAAACCCATACTGACTGATTATGATTCCTATCTCTCTGTACTCCTGTCAACAGACACAATCAAAACTATATGAAGAAAACGCCAAGTAGTCAGGACAAGACCTGCAAATATCATTCACTTTTTGTATCTGTGAGTTCCATATCTGCAGATTCAGCCAATTGTTGATTAAAATTATTTAGAAAAAATTTCCTCAGCAGTGAACATGAGAGACTTTTTTTTGTCATCATTTTTTTAAGCAAACAGTGTAACAACTATTTACCTAGCATTTACGTTGTGTTAGATACTAAAAGTAATTAAGACATGATTTAAAGTATATAGGAGGATATGCTAGATTACATACAAATGCTACAGTTTCTTTTTACAGAAAGAGATTGAGCATCTGTGGATTTTGGTATCTGTGAGAAGATCCTGAATCCAATCTCCTGGATCCCAAGGCTTGACTGTACTCAGGACATAACTAAACAAAACTCCCCACTAACAACCTTTTCTTTTCTGTTCTTTAAAAAAAAACCAAAACCAAAACCAAAAACAAAAACCCCTGTTTTTTCTTTTCTTAACTCTCCTGCTACGTAGGTGCATTCTTATCTAGCGGTCCACTTCTCGCCCGGCCAGGCTCTGCTTCCATCCTCCCTCCCCGCTCCCTTGCATTCCACTCAGGCTCATTTGGACCTGTTTATTCTTCTTTATTTGTTCAATAAAGATGCAGGAAGAGGCTTCTGGTTTCAGCTTGGTTAAAGAAGTAAATTATTCAAGACACCTGCTAATGATGGTAACGCAGACTTTATTTAAAGGAGCCATGGCCATAGATACAGGTACCACTGCAGGGAAGTCTTGCAGTGGGGGAACCAGGCTCAGCTCCAGCTTCAGCAAGGGCAAGTGGGGATTCATAACCAAGGCAGAGTGGGGTCAATGAGGACAAAATCAGAGGAACTATTCATGGATCAGGGGGTTCTGGTTAAAATGGCTTGGTTGATTTTTTGCTGAAGGAAAGTGCTAGATAGAAACCTACTTATCAGGATTCTTGATCAAAGTAGACTCTACAAGGGCAGAGAAGAGAGGTCAAAATCAGATTGAGTCAGGCAGGGGATTCAGAGGAGTCTAAGTAAATGTTGAAAATAGAGAGTGCCTGTCCAATTGTTTGCTGAAAGAGCTTAGAGGTTCACATTCCCAACCTCAGAGCAAGAAAAAGTTAAGCAAACTAAAATTCATTGCTTTTTCTGAGACCATCAGAGAACTGTAGTCCCTGCATACCCATGGTATGTTCTGGAGAGGCAGTGTGCTAGCCAGCTTTCCATCACTGGGACAAGATGCCTGACATAAATCAACTTTATGGAGGAAAGATTTATTTTCAGTCTAGGTCACTTGGCCCCTTGTTTCTGGGCTGTAGTGAGACACCATCATGGCAGAGGATGTGGCAGAGGAAATCTGCTCACTTTGTGGCAATCAGGAAGCAGAGAGAAACAAAAAGAACCAGGGAGACAGAAAGGGGCTGTGGGTAAGATGTACCCTTCAAAGGCACAACCCCAGTGATGTACTTTTTCCAAAGAATGCCCATTTCCTAATCGCCCATTCAACAGTAAACTTGTCAAAGGATTACTCCATGGGCAAGGTTAGTGCTTGATCTAGCCACCTCTCAAATCCCCTCTCTGAGAGAGTCTTTGCAAGACACTTGATATTTAAACTATAACAGACAGAGGCAGAAGAGTACCAAATAAGACCCCTTACCCTTATCAGGAAATTCCCTCAGCCTCCAACTAACACGAGTACTTTCCTGGTCATTTTCATAAATTGTTGATGGTAATTTTGCAGAATGAACTATCCTGAGAGTAAGAGATCCAGGGGAGTGTGCAGTCTAAGTGGAGACTCACACTTTTGTGAATTTTACCACTCGGCAGCCAACCAGGTTCTGAAGATACAGGGTCAAGAAAGAATCCCTCGGAGCATTGGCAGGGCAGGATGATTTACCATTTTGAAAGATGCTCAGAACAATCTCTCAATAAAGCACTTCTCTTTCACTAAAATACTTTACTAGAACCTTATCTTATCCTAAGAACAACATGTTCCTGCCTCGTCTCACCTGCCTGTGTCACCTAAGGGAGGAAGATAGAGCTAATACATAACTTGTGGAAGTCTCAACCCGGAAATACAAATCCACTAAAGGACTGCTATCAATTATGAGATTATATTAGAATGGTTCCCGTCCCACACACTTAACACCACCAGAAAGCTCAAGTAAAATAAGAGAATACAAATAGAATTGTAGATGAAACAGCTGTAAAGCAGATTCTCTGTACAAGTCTGGTGCCTCAGGCAACAACGAAGAACCATAGACTGATCTCTACCAGATTAACACAAAAGCTCATTCCAAAGCCTCTTGATTTAGTTCCTATTTCCTTGATAAGATCAATCCACCTTTCAACCAAAAAAAATTGCAAAGTCGACTAAAGGCAAATTTAAAACATCATCTAAAGCATTGAAACCAGACTCCAATATTATTGGGCAATTTAAAATAACCATATTCTGCATGTTTAGAGTTCTACCAGAAAAGGAGACAATTTGGAAGAACAGAGGAGCAATACTGCATACTGTAAGCATCAATATGGAAGTTCAAAAAAAGGAACGAAAGGAAATGAGAGAAACCCAAATCACTCTCTCAGAAATGAAGAAAATGCTTTTAATAGATTCCACAGTAGATGGATATGGCCGAAGATGGATTCAGAGAGACTGAAGACTGATGAAAGTGCCTTGATGACCCCCATGTGCCACAGTGTTTGGCACTAGTGAAATTGACTGACAGGTGACCTCTGTCCTCTCATCACTGTCTTACAGGCAAGCAGAGAATTCAGAACAAATCTGCTATGGTTTGAATATGTGTCCCCCAAGTTCATATGTTGGACGTTTAATTCCCATACTCATAGTTAATGGTATTTAGGGGGCAGATCTCTTGGTAATTAGGATTAGATGAGGTCATAAGAGTGGGGTCTCCATGATGACATCAATGGCTTTATTGGAAGAAGAAGAGAGATACGAGCTGGTCTGCTTACTCTTTCTTGCCATGTGATGATGCCTCTGCTGTTACAGGCAACTGGGTTAGACAGAAATATTATAGGCAGTCAGACAGGGCTAGGCCCTCAAAGGAGCCAGTACAGAGGACCAGATACCTTGTGACCTTGGAAGAGATACACACCTCTTGCTGTGGGCCAGATCTCAAGACGAAAGGCAAAACAAATGCAACCACACCCTAAGTATAAGCATTAGGAATTAGGGATGGATCATCTTGAGAAGCCAAAAATTACCATCCCAACCCCATAATCCGTAAGAATGCTCACTTACTATGTGACTCGCTTCCCCATTTGTCCTTGATTTGGTCAATCTTACCTAAACAGTTAATCTTACTGGTTGACTGCAGTTCTGTCCCACTTCAAGCCCATCTGCCTTGAGAGTTCCCAGTTTTCCCTAACATGGTTTTGCTCTATAAAAGACTCGGGACCCCTTCTGTCTCTCTCTCTGACAGAAGCTTTCTTTCTCTCAATAAATATATTCTGCTCTTACCCTCCGTTGTTCCTAAAATTCATTCTTCAATTTTAGAGAACACAAACTCGTGCCAGACATATAGTAAGTTGGGAGTTTCATTCCCCTATATCATTTGGAGGTCTGAGATCGTTTTTCCTATATCATTTGGAGGTCTTCCACTGAGATCGTTCCCCTGTATCACTGTGTTCATATGTAGCCAGAAAGCCCTCACTGAATACCAGCACCATAATATTGAACTGCCCAGCCTCCAGAACCATTAAGAAATAAACTTCTATTTTTTATAAATTACTCAGCCTCAAGTATTCATTCAATTAAAGCAACAGAAGACAAGCATATCATCCATTCATCTCTTAAGTCTGCCTTGGCCTGCCCTTTCCTCTTCGCTGCCTGCTACTATCTTGGTCCCGGCTTTTAGCTTTTAGACACTGCCTGTGTTGCTCTGAGACTTCCATAGCTGATCCTACCTTTCAATCTTACCCCATTCTCCTTAGTTCTTTGCACTCCTGCCAGATAAATCATTCTCAAATATAAAACAGGCTGCTTTCTCCTCAGTTTAATGAGTTCTTGTTGTTGGGATAAAGTCCCTTTTTCTAGAGAAAATATGCAATGCTGACCTCTGGATAAAGTTCCAACTTTTGCCACTTCCTGACTGCAATTTTATGTCCAGACACATTGAACTCTAAGTAACTTCACATTGTGGTCTGCTGAGTTTCTTCCCCTTAATAAAATGCTTCTCCTCTTTTGCCTTTCCTGCCTTGCTTAGTTGTCCAGTTTATCCTTTAAGACACAATTCAATGGCCACGGGAAACCTTTTCGGTCTTCTCTCCTTTCTCACTTTATCAACAAGATGCTTCCTCTGTCCATCCAGGGCTGATCATTCTCATCTTTTTTTCCTGCCTATTCTGCCCTGGATTCAGCTGTGGGTTTTTTAGAGGCAAGAACCATGTTTTCATGTCTTTAGACACCATACATTCAAAGAACCTAGCACTTCATTTGACAGAAATTTTCGGAGAAGGAGAGAATGATTAGATCAATGAATGTTGAAGCTATATTAAAGAAGAGAACAGGTAAACATGAGAAACCAAACTATAACTGGAACCTTGGTCAAAAACCAGTTTGAATTCCTGCTAACAAACAACTGAAATTGACTCTGGTTTGCTTAAGTAAAGATATAATTTTCTAGAAGGGTATGAATCAGCCAGACAGCTAGTGATCTTAGAAAGCCATAGGAGTTACCCACCCAGGAAGGGAGCCTGGTGTCCCTGCCCTAGCAACTTTGCCCTGGTACTTCTGATTGTCACATCCACACAGTGGACTTAGATTGATGACTCAGTCACTTGTTTATAATTCAAAGCCCCAAGGGAGACTGACTCACCATGTTTGGGTGTTGTCTGTGATGCAGTCATGAAGGAGGGACGAGGGAAGAGCTGCTGGTTTCGGCTCCCCTATTAGGGATAATGTTCCCATGTTATTACCCCAGAAGAGAAGCCACAATTGTGTAGAGTTTTCTTGAAGACCCATGAGCCTGTTTCTTAGGGATGCCATCATAAAGTACCACAAATCGGGCTACCTAGACAGCAGGAATTTGTTTCCTCTCAGTTCTGTAGGCTCCAAGTCCAACACCAAGGGGTTCTCATAGCTGGTTCTTTCTTGAGTGCTTTCTCCTAGCTCTGATGGCTACTGGCAATCTTCATGTGCATTCTCTGCCTCCATCATCACATGGGGCTCTCCCCGGGTGTCTGCGTCCCTGTGCCCCTCTTCTTATAAGGACAGTAGATACTTTGGATTGGGGCCCACCTTGCCCTAGTATCACCTCATCTTAACTTATTACATCTACAATGAACCTATATTCAAATAAGAGCAGGTTCTCCGGCACTGGGCACTGGGAGTTAGAACTTCAACTTACCATTTCGGGGAACATTGTTTAACTATGACACATTTTCTATATCTGTTTTCTATCTACTCAGTGGTTAGCAAGCATAAGGAAGTGAGAATATTTTCTACCCAATGTGCAAATGAGAAAATTGTAAATAATGTAAAAAGACAAGAAAATGACTCAAAGATGATTTTCCTTTTATCATCTGGGGTCAGCAGTTCTAAACGATGTCAGTAAATCAAATACCACCCACTCCTCATATGTTAACTGGTTCTAATAGTTTTAAAAATATGCCCACAAATTCTTCAGCACTGCTCCTTTTAGGGACGGAGCCTATTTCCTCTCTCCTGACGGTGAACTGAGCTTACTATTTTTCTTTGGTAAGTGAAAATGTTAGTTCATACACAATATATGTATACAGAATTTGGGTTCTTTGCATAGGAATTTATTCATTTTATTAGATGTTTTAAGATTAAAGAAAGACATCTAGATGTGCTGGTACATACCTGTACTCCTAGCTGTTCAGAAGGCTAAAGCAGGAAGATTGTTTGAACCTGGGTGTTCAAGGCCTACCTGGGCAATGTAGTAAAACGTTGACTCAAGATGGGGGACACATAGCGGAGGAAGAAATAAACTAAAGGAGGAATCAAATCGACAAATATAAAATTAATATAATAATTATTTTAAATTGGCACCCAGTCTGCACAATATAATGACTTAACAAGACAGTCTCAAAATAAAAAAATGTTCAAAAAGTTGGACATCAAGCTCAGTCCAAAAGCCCTGGGTTGAATGCCCAGTACCACAAAAAAAAATTATTTTTTATAATTACCTGAGATAATTTTGTTTGCAGTTAAGAAAGTGTGAAAAAAATGGTTTGGTGCAGTGATCACATATGCTGGATATAAAAAAAAATATGCTGGATATTATTCCCTGGCTTGTGTGTGTGTGTGTGTGTGTGTGTGTGTGTGTGTGTGTGTCTGTCTGTCTGTCTGTGTATGTGCATGATATTGAGGATTTACCCCAGGGGCTTTACACTGAACTACATCCTACAGCTCTTTCTATTTTCACTAAGTTGCCCAGGCATGACTCAGACTTGTGATCCTCTTGCCTCAGCCTCCTGCAGTGCTGGTATCACAGGTGTGAGTCACCGTGTGTAGCTATGCCATGGCTTTTACATTTAAATTTGAGACTTAGAATTTGATCAGGCAGAATAAATAATATGTAAAGAAATTACAGCTCTTTTTAATGTCAGGGAGCTGGGTCATATAAAGAGAAATTTGATGAAAAACTGATCAATTTCAACAAAGGCTTCATGACTACCCACTATATGCTTGAAATATATCTGTAGGCAAAACAGAATTGTCCCACATGAGGGAAGTTGCGATGGGAGGGAGATGGCAAACTGTAGGCACATAGCTTGTTACAAACGGGAAAGTATTGGGGGTTGAGGAGGGAGACCCTCAGGACAGGACAGATGGACATTTGGGGTGGAGAGACTGAAGCACGTTGTAGATTCATACAGGGTGACTAGGCAGGCTTCACTGAGATTTTGCCATGCAGATGACTGGGAGAAGAGTATTCCAGACAAAGGGACCAGCCAAGGCCAGGCCCTGCAGGCACACATGCCTGGCATGGAGGGAGGAGAGGCCAGGAGGCCACTGTGAGCCGGAAGGAGGGAGAAGGAAGGTGTTGTCTCAGAGGGGAACCTCTGGTGGCCAATTCCCACAGCAGCTGGGGAATAAGGCTTCACTCTGAAGGGAGCATTCCTCACAGAGCTGGATTCATAGGATAGTGAATTAAAGGGGACCCTAGAAAGTTACCATTTCAGAGACTATTCACGCAATCCCCTTGGTAGTCAACAGCTAGGAAATGCCAAAGACCCTATTAGACAGCCTTGGAGAGATAGGACCAAGATAAAGGCAAAACATAACTTTAATGGAGGCAAAGGTCACACAGCAAGGAGACAAGACACCAAAAATATCTCACTGCTACTTTGCTGGCTGTATCTGAGATCCATAAGTAGATAGTAAGCTAGTTAAGATAGAAGTGAATCTTAACATTTGCGAATGTGCATCTGTTTGCTAGGGCTGCCTTAAATTACCATAGACTTGGTAGTGGAAACCACAAAAAGTTAGTTTTTCAGTTCTGGAGGCTGGAAGTCCAAGATCAAGGTGTCTGCAGGCTGGGTTTCTGCTAAGGCCTCTTCCTTTTGTTATTTAAGGTAGTTCCTTCTAAAAGTGGCTTGCCAAAAAACATTGCTGAGTTTTAGGTTGTTCATCTCTCCTTCTGGAGTTAGATTCCAGGTTCTTCTCTCTCAAATGAAGAATTGAGTGAAACAAGCAAAAAGCAGTAATGAAGTTTACTTGAAAAAGTAAAAGTGAGGAGTGAGGGGGAAACTTGTTCTGCAGAGTGAGCTTTGACTGAGTAAAAGATCAAAAAGCGAGATAAAGATACACCTCGGAAGATGCAAGGTGGAGTATCCTGAGGAAAGTCACAAAAGGAGGCTTCTTGGGCCACTCCTGTCCTTATATGTTGTCCAAATCTCAAGGAAACCCGCGAGAAAATCTACATAAGGGTCCTGAGAGGTAGTGCTAGGATCCTACACTTCAGGCTGACATCTGATTTAGGCAATACTATTGAAAACCTGCTCAAATTCTCCGGAGAAGCCCAGGGGGCTTTGAGAACTGCTCTACACACATGTTCTGGAATCTTGTAATTAACAGGTCAGGCCGACTTCCCCAGCACTCTTGCCACACCCTAATCTCCTATGTCACTTTGGTTTGGCGATGGCTCCTCCTTTGTCCTTACATGATCTTCTGTGTGGCTTCCTTTTCTCTTAGGGACCCAAGTTCTGTTGGATTGGGGTCCACCCTTATGATCTCATTTTTACTAAATTACATCTCTGAGGGCTCTCCCTTCAAATGCAGGATTTTGATCAATGAATTTTTGGCAAGCAAAATTGAGGTCATAATTACGTGCTAGACTACCATCATTTTAGGCATTTAATAACGTAGACTTTTAGAGCTGCATCTGAGTTTTGGAAATGTTTGAATTTGGTTTTCTCTCAAAGTTAGAATCCCTGGCAAACAATTATTTCACTGGAAAACTGAACTTTTCCAATTGGCAAGTCTGGTATGAAGGATTAATGATTAATGATACCAGATAAAAGGGAGGGTAATAGAAGTGAGGGAGCCGGGTGTGGTGGCGCACGCCTTTAATCCCAGCACTCGGGAGGCTGAGGTTGGTGGAGCGTTGTGAGTTCGAGGCCAGCTTGGGCTACAACTCGAGCGCAAGACCGGCCTGAGCTACATAGTGCGACCCTGCCTCAAAAAACCAGGACTGGGGAGTTCAGCTCAGCGGCTTACGCGCCTGCCCTGGCAAGCGCAAGGTTGTGAGTTCAATCCCCAGTGCTGCAAAGAAAAAAAAAAAAAAAAAAAAAAAAAAAAAAAAAAAAAAAAAAAAAAAAAAAAAAAAAAAAAAAAGAAGTGAGGGAATTTGGCAAATATATTGAATCCCTAAGCAAAATGGATCTGTAGTAATAAAAGGACGAAGAAAATAAATAAATAAATAAGTACGTAAATACACAAATACATAAATGGAGGGCTTTGAGTTAAAAATAAGGATTTCAGGGCCTGCCTAAAGTCCAGACTCAACACTGACTTTCCTTGGGATGTGGTCTCCACCCCCAGGAAAGGTGTTGACAATTAAATCACTGAGATATGAATAAGGAATAGTTGTGAGGAAAGTGATCCTCTCAGTTACAATTTCTCTTTCAAAGTGGGACACCTGTTAAGAGGGAGAGGTGCTACTAATAATTATATTAAGACAGTAGTTATGGCCAGGGACACAGGGACACAGAGTCACTGCAGCATTCCAGAGCAATTGCCAGGGAAGACTCAGGCATGGACAGCACATGGGGGTGAGCCCTGGGTGTCTGTTGGGGTGAAGGACTAAAGGAGTATTTTCATGAGTGAAGTCCCCAAAAGGAAGCACCAAGGCAGACACTGTCACAACGGCAAGCAGCAGCCAGTGTTGTCTGGCTCATACATATTAGCCGTTAGCAAGTTTCCATTTTTGTACACTGTCATAACTGTGGCACGTGCACAGTAGCCTGTGATGAGCCATGGGTACATAAGTGTATCCCTCTGTGTGCCTGCACTAGACAGCAGGGTCATGTCCTCAGATGTCCTCAGATGCCCCAGCCTCTGAAACAATCCTGCAGTGGCTCCCCATATCCCACCCTCTCAAAAGTCAAGGGAATGTTGCTTCTTGTGAGCAACCCATAGAGCTGACCCCTGTGAAATGGGTTTCCTTGTCAGACACTATCCCTCGCAGTATCCCATATGTAAGAGTCAATTTCCCCGGTCAGTCATTACCCCTAGTGGCGTCCTATGTGTAGCATTTAACCATTGCCGTGCCTTGTCAAGGCATCTGTTAAGTCATTCCCCGGGGAGAGGAGGAGAAACGTGATATACTACGTGGTGAGTTGTTGGACCACATTCCCATACGCCTCACCATAAGTCAGCATCCCGTAAGGGTCAGTGCCCCATCTGTCAATCCAGGGCTGCCCAAGCCAGCAGCCAGAGCATCAGGCCCCTAAAGACAGCCTAACCATCTGTGTAAACATGTAAGGGGCACCATCTATGCAAACATGTAAGGGGCCTTCTTCATGTGTTACATTGTCTGAAACTCTTCCCATTGGCTCAACCTGCCTGCTCTGGTTTCAAACCAGAGGATTTCTGTACTGAGCTGGACAGTGACTGCTGTCTGTTGTGGGGCTGTGCCATGCTGGACCCATCAGTATATCAGGTATCAGCTGGAGATCCCTCTTTCCCCTCTTCACAGGGGCTGGGTGTCATAACCTGTAATCTGTCATTCTATATAGTTTCCTGCATTGTATTCATCGTTTGTCCCAATAATGTCACCAATTCAGCTGACAATAGGCTGGATGAAAAGGAGGTCCTCTCCTGCAAGTATGTCCCCCAACATGTGAGGGTGGGGGCCTGGGTCACTCCACTGCTGGGACAGGATGTCCATGTATGGACCCAGCCCTCAGTCAGGTTATCTAGTCTGTACTTCCACTGTCTGCTGCCCCTGTACTTTTTCAGGCATGCAAAGTAGTATATACTATTGGGGACCTGGTCAAGATCCCCAATCTCCTAAATGAGTGTATGGCAAAGGCTTAAATAAATGAGACAAGTGGTATGATTTTAGGGCTAAGACAAGATTTAGAGGATCAAAGCCCTCTAGCAGAGTTCAACACTCTGGGGGCTAAGACAAGGTCAAACAAGGAAGAGGTTAGAATGGAAAACACAGGAAACTGAGCAGGACCTTGGGAGTAGTTCAAGGACTTTTCCAAGTAACATATTATGTTAATTTAGCAGAACTATCTTATGCTAATTTAGGAGAAGTATCTTAGGAGAAAGTCTCCAGGTTGCGTTTCACTACAGGAGTGAAATGTCTGCAGCTACAGTCTTTATTTAGTTAATTGGGGTTGGAGCCAGGTGTCCTCAGCTGTGACTTTATCTTGCCCTTTGAGGTGTCTCTTTGTTCTCAAGTCGGCCATGCCACAGCCCTGCACGTGTGTTCAATTTCCACTTTCAACAGCTCCCAACAATGTACTGCAGCTGTTTCTCAATCAGAGAATACCGGTTTTGGACTCCTTTTCATAAGTGTAACCAAAATACAGCAGTGTGCTTCCACTTCCCCTGTTTTTGCTATAGGCCATACCCAGACCTAGTATCATCTGCATTCACTGTTAGGGTAAATGGCAGGGTAGGATCAATAACTCAGAGGTCTTGTAGCTGCAGGACTGCTCTCTTCGAGTCCTGAAAAGCAACTTCCACTGTGCTGCGACCCGCACAGCTCCAGATGTTTACTGAGGGGAAGGATGGTGACAGGATGAGAAAAATAAAGAAGAAATAAAAGCTGGGGTCAGGTGGAGACCTTTCTCTCCTGATGGGAGGAAGGGAACTGCCCTCTCACTGAGGGGGCATCGATTTATACATTTAACAATTTAAGGTCACTTGACACCCCACTGCCTAGTAATCTGTATGTATGACAACCTAAGGGCCTGAATTTTGGGGCCCAGAGTCACTTGTTTCTGTGACTTGCCCTGGGTGGTCTTAGTTCTACGACCTGGCTGGCTGGCTCCTGCAGGTGTGGTGAATTTCCAGCTTCAGCAGCGCCCCACTTCTCCCACTTTTCTGTTTCGTTGTACCCTGGGATGGATGGTCAGTTGAAGCTGGAGAAGCTGTGTTTGGAGAACTCTGTAGAAGATCCTTTTATTCTAGGACTCTTCCCATTTTAAGTTATCTCTCATTTAGGCTACAGATTTCTAGTCTAAGGATGTTAAGTCCCTGCATTTAGCAACTGAAACCCTGTACAGTCCAAATAATCCATAACAGTAGTCAGTTACCTGTGTAGCCAGAAATCATCAGAAGGTGTTAATGATTTGAGTTTCTTTTATAGCTAACATTTACTATGGCATTGTGTTATACACTTTGTGATTATACTTTTCTGTTGGATGTCCAAGATCAAGTTGAGGTGAGACCTGTATTAAATGCCTTGGAACCATGCACAGCACATCTCAGTTCTCCTGTCAGTGTCAGACATCTAAATGAGTTATGGCCATTGCTTAACCAAGCTGCTTTCTGTGAAAGCTTGGGAGGTTTTTTCTCCTGGTGACTCTCCTAAGGCACACTAAACACTGATGATTGCTTTTCTTTGAGGTCTCATAATCTTCTTGATAAGAAGACCAGGGACTCACTGAGTGTAGGATGATGCAGCAGAGGTTCTCTTATGTCCTAGGTCCTCATTGACCACGAAGGGCTAGGGCCAAAGTATTGAATGTCCTCTTATTTCATCTATGTCTCTAATTTTTGGTCTCTAAACCTCAGTCATTGAACATTCAGAAGAAAAGATTGATAACATTACAGTGTAGTAGAGACAGTAAGCTTAATATTATTATCTTATCTAAATAGCAAACACTTTAGAACCTAAGATAGAACCATTATTTTTTAACAACCATGGATGTTTTAATATTTGAATACTTGTAGAATTTAACAGTAATATATTTTACATAGAAAATTAGAAATCAAAGCCATACCTAATATTATAGCATGACAATCATGATGACATTTTGTAGCACACTTGAACTTGCATTTTTGACTTAAAATACCCCCTTTTTGTTCAATCATCCCTATTTATTACACAAGAAGCTTTTACCTACCTTGATTACCTTTAGTAGGACATACATCTCATAAGTTTTTGTTAAAGGCAGAGGTCTGAATCTGAAACAAAATTCTGTCACCATAAACAATCCCTGTTTTACATTTTGGAAGACCTGTACATCTGGAGGCATGAATACATTTAATATACCATGAGGTTAATAACAATCATTTGTCGTGGTCACATGAAAACCTTTGTATCAGAGCATATTTAAATCAAAAACCTTATTGTATTTTTTTGACAATGACAAATGTGAGCATATTACAATAATAAATTTTTATAAGTTATAGTTGGGGTGTCTCTCATATGGCTATGGAAATCACTGGGGCCACCAATCAATCAACAAGAACTGGTTAAATGTTATTAAGGCAGCTGTTTTCTTATTTATCAATTGGAGCCCTTTCCAATAATCTCCCCCTACCCCAAGGGATTTTTATTTAATTATCTTAATATAATTTTTGATGACTTATGAAAAACCCAATATAACATTTAACTCATTATTTATGAACAATGAGAAATTCTCAAATCATAATAAACAACAATATACATTATACTTACACAAGCAATTTAAGAATCATTTTGACTAACTGGGAAGCCAGATGGAAGCATGCTTTTTAAATTTATGACCCAAATTAAACTTTTATTAAATAATCCAAAAATGCAAAAGAAAAGGAAAATAGAAAAATTGTTGAGCTCAAGTAAAAAAGAACAGCTGTTCACAGAATGGACAAATGGACAAACATGGATGGATGATCTGTACAGGTTGGAACCGACACAGAAACAAGCACACAGCTTGTCAATATCCCTGAGATCTCTCTAAGTTTCTGGTGGTCTATTTATACACCTCTATCATGCCCCTTTGCAGAATTAGCTCACTTCTTATGCCCCTGTGTTCTTGGGGCTAAAACATCTGTTCACTTTTAGCACCCCATCCCCTCAGGGCGTTTCTCAGGCACTCATGCCACTTTGGGCACGCCTGTTCATGCACTTGTACTTTCAGTTCCCTATATGTGAACAATCACTAACTCAGCTAACTCCTAACAACAGTTTCACAGACTGGACAAACCGACAACAGATACATAGGTAAAATGACAAACATCTTACAAAATCAGAGTGCACTTAAATATCTATTTTTAACCAAATTGAATTACAATAACTTTTAAAATTTTAGAATTTATAACTATAAATTGACCAGTCCAAATTTGATGTTGGTCAATTAGCAGAGATCTCTTGTAAAAATAATTTGGAAAGGACAAAATCTCATCTATAATTAACATATATTTTATTATTTTATCTTAAGAATACTAACTTTTGTCTCCCCTTCTTTCATGTAAGTATCAGTTTGGTTATCTCTGTATATTTTTATCACCTATTAAGATACTTGGTTTTTGCTTTGGTTACCATCTCCTGGGTATCCTGGGCCAACTAAGGTTTGCTTTAGCTTCATCCTATTTTATCAGCTTGTGGCATGGTCTCTGAGGCATCACTGTCACAGGACTGAGCATTAGCTTTTTGAGAAGTGAAGTCAACTCCTTTTCTGAGCTTGGTTCCATGATATAGCCAAACAGCATGCACTGGCATCCAAATAGGCCATTCAGCATTCTGTGGAAAAAACAGAAGCATCCCCTTGACCCTAAATTAGCCCTGGGTTGGGTCCCTTTCACGGTCAAGCATGAAGATCTCTCCAAAGGACCCTTTCTAATCCCCTTTTTCTTTACCTGATTAAATTGTCTTCATGCTGCTGTAGTTCCATCTTTAGTAGAATTTAAACAGTTAATAGTATATGCTGCCAAGTGAAGTCTTTTATGAGGTGTAAATTTTGTAGGGAAAGCTTCACCTTTTTGTTTTTGTAATTGAATCTTGAGTGTATGGTGAGCATGCTCAACAATTCCTTGACTTTGAGGTTTATAAGGAATTCTTGTGGTAAGGGAAACAGGAAAAGTTTTACAAAACATTTGGAAGGCAGCACTCTTATAGGCTGGGCCATTGTCAGTTTTAAGTGCCTGTGGGCAGTCAAGTGCACTAAAGGCATCCAAACAGCAAGCAGAAGCAAAGATATGTATATGTTTAGCCACTTAACCACTGCGAGCAGAAGCAAAGATAAATCCCAAGAAAGTTTCCACTGAAACATGCACCTAGCATAGAGATCCAAACTCAGGAATGTGAGTGACATCCATCTGACAGAGATGATTGACATGTAAGCCTTGGGGATTAACTCCCATGGAGAGTGAGGGAAGATATATTACACATGAGGAACATTGTTTAACAATTTGTCAAGCCTGTTCTTAGGTTAAAAGGAACTGCTTGCACAAGGCAGAAGCGTTCTGATGGAATGTGGCATGGGAGGCAGAAGCCTGTTGAATGGCATCTGAGGGAGCAACAGTGATAGTAGCTGGCAATGTTTCTATAGCATTGTTTCCCTTGGTGAGAGGCATTGGTAATTGGGAATGTGAATGTAAATGGCCAATGAAACAGGGAGCATGGTGTGACCAAATTTCAAGTTGGAGTGTGTGAATAAATGAAAGAGATCTTCTTGACTAGTGTGTATAGTGGCAGTTTCAATGTGGCACATCACACCACAAACATAGGCACTGTCTGAAAAGAGGTTAATTGGAGTGGATGAATAATTTTGCAAGGCCCATATGAGGGCTTGTAATTCAGTCTTTTGTGCAGAAGAGAAACCAGTATCCTGTATTCTGGAAGAGGAGGTTGTTACATAACCTCCCTTGCCTGAAAATGACCCATCTGTGAAAACAGAGACCTCTTACTAGGGGAACTGAACTTATTTTTGAAGGAAGGACAAAGGGTGTAAGGAAAACAAATAGAATTAATTTATCTGGAGGATAATGACAATCATTAACACCAGGGAAGTTAGCCAGTGAAGATTGCCAAGAGGCTGGAAACTGCCATAGCCACTGTTGTTGAACAGAAGAAAAGGGAACAATGATAGTTTGCCCCTCACAACTGCAAAGCTGAATAGCATGTGTTCACCCACATGCAGTCAGGTCTGCCACAGCCTCATAAAGGGGAGTAATGGTTAGCCAGGCATGGTGGTGCACTCCTATAATCCCAGCACTTGGGAGGCTAAGGCAGGAGAATCAGTTGCAAGTTCGAGACCACCCCAGGCTACAAAGTGAGCCCAAGGCCAGCCTGAACTGCATAGAAAGACCCTGTCTCAAAAAGACAAAAAAAGAAAAGGAGTGATGGTTTTGTGTGGAGTGTGTGCCATGTGTAGCCCTGAGACTGCCAAAGGACCCCAGTGGGCATGCACTGAGTAGGGAAGATAATTAAAAACATTGGCAAAGATGGGGCAACTCTAGAAATTTGGGCACTAGAGAGAGCCAGATTAACTTTACCAAAGGCAGCTTTAGCCTCTGACATGAGTGTCCTTGGAGATGTGGGGGCTGGGTCCTTCCTGAGAATGTCAAAGAGAGGATCTAAATCATGAATAGTTAGCTTAAGAGCTGGGCAGAGCCAATTAATATTACAAAGTAAGATCTGAAAATCAGATAAGGTTTCAAGATGATTAGTTTGAATCTAAGCAGTTTGGGGCACTATATGTCTTTACAGGATGACGTAACCCAAATCTGACAAGGTGCCATGGTTTGCACCTTTTCAGTGGCCACAACTAGGCTCGCACTACAAAAGGCATTGTCTCATTGGGTAAATGCCTGATGCAAAGTAGATAAGAATTCATGTGCGCAGAATATATCATCCATATAATGAGTAACATAACTGGATAGATAAGCTTGACAGACTGACAAAATAGCTGCAGCCACAAAGTCTTGACATAGAGTTGAACTATTTGTTATTCCTTGTGGTAGACAACACCATTGGAAGTGGCACATAGGGGCCTAATGATTAATAGGAGGTAGACTAAAGGCAAAACTTTTTATCCTGAGGATGAAGAGGAATAGTGAAAAAGCAGTCTTTTAAATCAGTCAACATGAAGTAAAAATGCAAAGGAATAGCTATGGGACTGTGCAATCCTGGTTGAAGTGCTCCCATAGGTTCCATGGTTTTATTAATAGCCCACAAATCTTATAATAATCTCCTTGTCCTGATTTCTTTTTTATTACCCAAGGGCTATTGGAGCATTTTGGGTATCCCACCAATATCTGTTGATTAACCAGTGTATGAGCTGCTACAAGCTTCTTCTAAGTGAGGAGTCACTGATCAACCCAAACAGGGCCAGCAGACATCCAAGTTATCTTGGACACTATCTGTGGGATCAGAGGTGAGATCAAGGGCCCTCCTGAAAATGTGAAGGTGAGTATCCTATGACAAAATGGTCGTTTTTAGGGTTTATTGTAAGGGCTTCTCTCCTTTCTCGATTATTTTTACCAAGCCCTTGAGTGGGGAGAAAAGCTTGTAACATTGGATGAGTCACCAAGGAGTTAGGGCCAACCAAAAATGCCCCTATATCCTGTAATACCTCATGATCCCATAAATTAACTGGTATATGGGGGAGGATATAAGGTGAGAAATGTCCAGAATGGCCTTCTGCATTGCTCCAGGTTAACAATTTAGCACTTCTACTAGGGTAGGAAAAATTGCCCACAACCTGCCACATTCAGAGGCCATTCCATAGACCAATGGCATTAGGCAATAACAGAAACATTTGATCCTATGTCTAAAAGCCCTTTAAATGTTTTTCCTTCAAAGATCAATTCCATCTTGGGGTGATCCTGCTTAATCTGTTGAACTCAGTAAGTATCAGAAGACCCCAAAACCCTTGATTTCATTTCTTCATTCGTAGATTTTCCAATTTTAGTCAAGGGAAGAATAACCAACTGAGCACTATGGGAATATGGGGTGATTTGAACTGTGTTTTGAGTAGATTGAACTATAATCCTGATTTCCCCTGTATAATCAGCATCAATGACACCAGGCAAAACCTGGAGACCTTTTAAAGTGAGACTGCTACATGCTAGAAGAAGACCCACTGTTCCTTGAGGCAAAGGCCCATAGACTCCTAGAGGAATAACTTGGGGTCCCATTTCAGGAGTTAGTGTGAATCTGAAGGAGGGACTGAGGTCCAAGCCTCCACTGTCTTTTGTTGCTCAATGGAGATCAGAAATGTGCTGGCTGAGGAGGGTGGGGCTGGGAGGAGATGAGGAGGGGACCCCCATTGTTTGGTGGGGCCAAGGCAAGCCCCTCTGGAAGTTTCCCAGAATGGGCCAAACTTCCATATCTATTTTGGATCTACACTCACCTTCCCAATGATATCCTCATGGACACTTTGTAAAGATACTAGAAGGTCTTGTTGAAGAGACAGATAATTAGTACAGGTGCAGCAGCAGAACAATTTTGAGCAAGAGGTTCTCCCCCACCACACACAATGAAAACAAATAGCCTTGTTCTTTCCCTTTCCTTTAGGCTATGGATTAATGACCTAAGTGTTAGCTGCTTCCAGCTATGAAGGGCCAATATCTGCACAAATCTGAATCATCTTATTGTAGCTCACTTTTTGTGGGCTCTTAAAACTTCTTTACACCATTCATTTGCATTTTCAAAAGCCTGTTTTTGAACTATTAATCTACTAGATTCTTTGTCAATTATAATTCTCTCACTAGCTTGCAATAAACATGCAATAAAATCCTGAAATGGTTCATCCAGACCCTGATGAACAGAAGTCAAATCCAGGGATACCTCACCCTTTGAGGACAGTTCCCATACCGAAAAAAAAAAATTATTTTGTGCTGGGGATATAGCTCAACTAGCAAGCACAAGGTTGTGAGTTCAGTTCCTGTTACCAAAAAACAAAACAAAACAAAAAATATCCTCAGTGAGGGCAGCTCCTTCCAGGTTCTGGTGGCTGCTATTCTAATTTGATCATACACTTATTTGCATATCAAACGCAAATTGACTGCCTGTAGCAGCATACGCGGTCTTTCTAATTAACATATGTATCGTGATGGCTAAATTCTGAGCAGCATTGCCAGAGGCCTGATCTGTGCACAATTCAAAAAACTTTTCTTTCTACAACAAATAATCCCCCAGATTTAAACATGCTTTAGCTATTCTTTTCCAATCATTCGGTGCCATAATTTGCCACCCTAGGAGCTCTATGAAACTCAAGGTAAACGGGGCTGTAGAGCTATAGGTGGCAGTTGCTTGTTTTAATTCTTTTAGTGACTTAAAAGGTACTACTTTATGAAGACATGTAACTTGCCCTGGATTACTGGGGTGTTGGAGTTTAGTAACCGGGTAGATACGTTTAAAACCCTCCTTGTACTCCCCCACCCAACTGTCTTCTTTTAGCGCCATTTGCAAGCGAGAGAGAGAGAGAGAGAGAGAGAGAGAGAGAGAGAAAGAGAGAGAGAGAAAGAGAGAGGGGGGTGGGGAAGGCAGAAGCTCCTGTCTGTGACTCAGCAAGATTTCTCTGAGCTGGAAAGTTGGGTGCAGCTACTTATGACTCAGTCATAGTTAAACACTTCTCTAGTGGGGAAGGATCCCCGTTGTCCCCCACTGCTCCTTCCTTATCTAATTGAGCCAGGTCAGAGGGTTTAAACTCATCGGGGGGTTTTGTGGTCATCTCAGCAAGTTTATGATTAAGACCCTCTCTAATCTGGATCCACAAAAGGAATGTAAACACTGGAGTCAAGCATACAACAAATAGTTCTTTATATGTTTGTGATTCCTTAGAGTACGTTTGTCCCATAACTAGACAACTGATATAATCAGTACACCTCTTTTCTTTCTGTTTTTTGTAAGCCCACTTTTTCCTTTGACTTTTCTTCAACCCACTTCTCTCTTTGGCTTCTCTCAAGCCTATTTCTCTGTATTTGGCTTCTCGTAAGCCAGTTTGTCTCTTTGGCTTCTCCTAAGTCTGTTTCTCTTTCTGGCTCTAGTGAATCCTTTTTTTGGCCCTAGTGAACACATGTTTCAATGCCCCAAGCTTAATATCTGATGATGTCAATATCAGTTCACTCCAGTGATGAATATTGACCACTACCAAATCACTTCTTCCTGCCATTGTGCGCACATGGGAAGTGTCCCCCCACCCACTATTCCTTCACTATCTCTTACCCTGCTCTGTGTTCAGGTGCCAGTATGCTGCAACCTGTGCAGCTCTAGATGTTTACAGGGGATGGGGGGAAGAATGGTGACAGCATGAGAAACATAAAGAAGAGACAAAAGCTGGGGTCAGGTGGAGACCTTTCTCTCCTGATGGGAGCAAAGGAACTACCCCCTCACTGTGGGGGCAGCTATTTATACATTTAACAACTTAAAGTCACATGACACCCCATTGCCTAGTAATCTGCATGTATTGAATTTTGGGGCCCAGAGTCACTTGTTTCTGTGGCTTGCCCTGGGCAGTTTTTGTGTAGGGGAATGAAACTCCCAACCTACTAGATATGCAGTACGAGTTCATGTTCTCTAAAATCAAAAAATGAATTTTAGGAACAATGGAAGTTAAGAGCAGAATATATTTATTGAGAGAAAAAAAAACTTCTGTTGGGAGAGAGACAGAAGGGGTCCCGAGTGGGTTGCCAAGGACCCCATTTTTTCTAGGGGTTTTATAGGGCAAAACCTTGAGGAGAGGTAGGTCTAAGGTGGAGGGAAAAATGGGAACTCACAAGGTGGGACAGAACTATGGTCAACCAATAAGTTTAGTTACTCAGGTAAAATTGATTAAATCAAGGAAAGCAAGTCACATAGCAAGCAGGCATACTTAAAGAGCAGTGACTCTGTAGGGGGTTGGGATGATGACTCCTGGCTTCCTCAGGGTGATCCATACTTATTTTGAATATCAATACTTGGGGTGTGGTTGCATTCCTTTTGTCTTTTGTCTTGAGATCTGGCCACAGCAGGAGGTGTCTGTCTCCTCCAAGGTCACAAGACATCTGGTCCTCTGTGCCGGCTCCTTCGAGGGCCTAGCCCTGTCTGAGTGCCTGTAATATTTCTATCTAACTCAGCTGCCTATAACATTTGTTTTTGAACCTGGCTGACTGTCTGACTTTTGCAGGTGTGGCGAATTTCCAGCTTCAATGACTCTCAACACCACAGCATCTGTCTAGTTTCATGTTGCTCCTTTTAGTTCATCTATAATGGCATCAGGAATTACTTTTGTCTTACTTAACCAGATAACACCCAAGAATTTGATAGATAAACCAGGTCCCTAGGTCTTGTCTTTGTTGACAGCCCAGCCCCGGGTCAGCAAATCCTTCTTCAGACTATGCGTGGTGGCATCCAAATCTGGAAGGCAATTAGAGTGTTATGGTTTTCTGGCACAATAGAGAAGCAAAAAGAAAGAAAAAGTGGTCTTTATTGAGGATGTGGAGAGGAGCCTGCAACTCATAGGGGTTGGGCTTTTCTCCTCTGCCAGAGACAAACATGGCAGGAGGTTTTATGATCTCTGACCAGAAGTGGTGATTGGGTTGGACATTGATGATATGGAGGAACTGATTGGAATTCTCTTTGCGTGCATGGGAAAGGAAATAGGAAGTTGTAATCAGGGCTGAAGGGGAAAGAGAAGGAAGTGGTCATTACTTTGGGCTTCCTCCACATTAGACCACCGCCATAATGTCCAGTAATTTATACTAGGGTAAAAACCTTTCACAGAGGTTAACGTAATATCATCAATATAATGGAATAGTGACACAGAGTGTGGCTTGGACCAGGTGGCCAAGTCCTGGGCTATCAGGTCACGATACAAAGTCAGCCTATGCAAATAGCCTTGTGGCAACACCCAGAAGGTCCATTGCCTGCTCTCCCAGGTGAAGGCAAACTGGTCCTGACCGTCAGGTGTGATAGCAACGGAGAAGAAAGCATTAGCCACATACAAAATGTAAGGGTATTGACCCAATGTCAGGGAGAGATGATCCATCAAATCTGTAATATCAGTCACTTGTCACATCCGATTTGACTTCCATAGGAGCCAGAATTTTTCTCTGTGTGGTGTCAAACTGAGCACTAATCAGTATGCTGGCCCTCAGTATGTATTCAGCAACCAGGGAAACATAGACATCATAAGGGCACAGAGCCACACACCCATGTCCAATGTCACCTGGGCTCACCGATGGAGAGGAGCACAAGCCCGGAAGTCTCCTTCTCAGGTGCTCGGACACCTGGAGCTCCTACCACCTGAGCCCCAGGACCGGCTCAGTGCTGGCAGCACTGATAGCCATGTCAGCTCCTCTGGCTTTTCCGCCATTGGCAGACCCTATGGCTTTTTCAGTGTCACTAGAGGTCCTCCCTGTTCACCACAGCGCCATGCAGCCTGAGCACCAGTGCCTTGTGGCTGCCTCTGGTCTGTGGTTGAAGCCCAGTCTCCGTGCCTGCCTGTGTCCCTGAGTGGTACCAGCATCAGCCATTCATACCCTGTCACCACATCATGAGTGCACGCATTTCCAGAGAGGAGCTGTCCTTTTATCTAATCTGTGGCTAAGCCGGCAGGTTCATCCAAAGCTAGCACTGACTGACCTTTAGTGGGCCCATAGCCTGTCCATGGGGGTTGGCCCTGTTCAGCCGGGGGCCACCTGCCTTTTGTTTGTCTCACCAGCTCCCCTAGCTCCATGATGTGTAGGTCATATATGTGGTGCGATGGGTAGAGGTGGGTGGTCCTTCTGGCCCGTCACTACCTCTACCTTCTGGAGAATAATGTAGTACCAGGGACTTTCCCAGAAATAGGGACTCATGCTTCTGGAGATGCTTTGGGGGGAGGCAGTACTTTCTGAGTCTTGCAACCTGGCTTCCTGGACTTAGGACCCCTTGGCTGCCCATAACTTTGAATATACCTTAGTGTCTTTACTCTCATTGTGGGTTACATTGGAGGTGGTAGATTGAAATTAACTCACTGGAATTCCAATAACATTTCTATGGAATTACAAATACAACTTTCTGGACTACAAGGTGAACTTGAAAAAGGATTACAATATACAGTATTTGGATTATGTTATATAATATTGGGATTTCAATATATTAACCATTATCAAGTTTACATTCTTGTTACTGTCATGATTACATAAGCTAAGTCATGATTATGTAAGCGTGTCCTGCACCAGACAGCGGGGTGATGTCCTCAGACACCATGGCCTTTAGAGCCATCCTGAAGCAGCTCCCCACAGTGTCCCCCCGACCTCTGAAAAGCTCCCTGTGCTGTGCCACAACCTGTCTGCATGGCTGTGGTGGACTGAAGAGAAAGGAACTTAGGAGATAGACCCCTATATTCTTCTGGCAGCCTCAGGAAGGCCAGTGCTCTCTTTCACCAACTTTAACTTCTACTCACTGATTATAATTCTCTTCTCCAAGCTTTCAGATGTATGTTTTAACCCTTCAAAAGTCAAAATCGGTACTTGGCTAATTGATTGATTCCTAAAGAATTGAAAGGTATTACCAGATTCAGTTCCTTGCTAGTAGATCATGAAGTGTGGAATTTCCTCTGAAGACAGCATGGAACCTGAAAACCTCAACTTGTTAAACATCTCCTGAAATGTTAATGATCAGCGTAAGGACAACATGAACACACACTTATCTTCCAGGTGTTGAGATGTCTATCTTGGCAGAGGAGAACAGAGGTCGAACTTTATTGGAAGCAACTGTCAAGTGACCCGGGTGCAAAAGTACAGTCAGAAATGTGATCAGTAAACTGCACATTATGTAAACCTAGGAGAGGGAGCTGGTGACAGATGGGTCCCCCCCTCCAGCTTCACCCTTTTTGCCACAGCTTTAACCTTGCTGTTCAAGCTTGCATTTTGTTTAGATATTTATGCTTCTCTACAAGCCTTGGCTTCAAGGCTATGATTTCTCACCCTAATTCCAGAGGTTCCATAAGTATTGCTCATTCTTCTCATCACCAATTACTTTAACAGTGAGTGTGTACTGTAATTCTGCCTCACAAAGTATGCAAAGAACTCTGCTAAGGTGCTTTAGAGTTAAAAGGGGCTGTCTCTTCCCCCGCCCCCGAAGTTGCATGAGGGTGAAACATGGAGCTGCTGCAGCTATTTTGTGACCATGAGGAGAGCTAGTAGAGGACACACAAGCTGCTGAGGATGGAGGGCAAAGTGGAAGGAGAGGAATTCAGATTCCTGAAGGAATTGCTAAATTCTGGCTGTGCAGCGGAGAAGCATGCTTTTCTCTGGAACTTTTGTTTATTTCTCGAAACACAGCAGCCGTTGATAGTTTACAACTTCTATCTGATAAGTTTTTAAACATATGTCTAGGTCCATTTCTACTGTTTCTTGTTTCACTGGCTTTTCCTCATAGAGTCTAATCTCCTGATTTGCCATTTATATTTGTGAAAGGCCATTGCCATTGAAAAATGATGTCTGAGAGCTCCAGAAAGCCTGGAGTAGAGGTTCTTCCTCTGCACAGGATTTGTGCTGACTTCTGCCCGGCTTCTAGGAGCTCTGCTGGGCAAGGGCACTGTTGTAGTCAGGGTTTGCAAGGGAAACAATTTAATATGGGACACATAATTTGTATAATTATTTTATAATAGTGACTGAAAGAGTCAAACACAAAAACTACAGGAAATCCATCCACACACTAAAGACCTAAAGAATCCAGCTGAGGGCCTGGATCCCACGGCAGTGTCTCATGCAAGTCTTTTTCATGGATCTGTGCTGGGAAGGCCCAAAGGTCAGCGGTGGAAGCTAGAAAGCCTGTGCCAGTGAGACAAAGGATCTTACTTACTCAAAGTAAGGACCAGAGCTCCCCTGAAAAGCACCACAGCCATCCCCAGCAACAACAAGGTCCCAAGCTCCTCTAATGATAACAGCTGAGTTCATATCAGGAAGCCGGCATGACAAGCTTCTCCTGGAGACTGAACAGCACACCATTTTCCCCTCCCAAGCCCGGAAGCGATGTTCAAAGGACCAGAGCTCCCTCTAAGTGAACCGCAGCCATTGCCAGTGACTACGAGGTCCCAAGCTCGTCTGACGATGAGAAGAGCCACCTTCATATCAGGGAAACTAGCCATGGCATGCTCAGAAACCTCCTCCAGAAGAACCAACAGCAACAGGAGAACCAACAACACTACTTCTTCCCCTCCAATTCTCCTTTTTATGCTGGCAACAATCCTCAGGTGGGCCATCCGCATCCAGCACCATGCTGATTCAGTTCAGCTGGGGGCTGCAAGTTGACCACCTGTTGTCAGTCCGCTGCAGACACCTCAACCGTACCTGCACCTGGCTTGAGGTTGTAGAAGGTAGCCCCGCCTGGAACATGCCCCAGGCTTGGTGCAGAACCTAGGCAGGACAGCCTCTGCTCCTTCTTCATTTTAACTCCAGCTGAAGTCAGTGCAGTTCCAAATCCTTCCTGGGAGGTCAAGGGCACAGGAGGTTTATTTTAGGGCTCACCCTGACAGGGTGCCCTTTGAAGTGGTAGGCTAGAGGAGGGTCTCTGTAAAACCCCCACTGGGCACAGACTTCTCTCTTTCCTCCTGGGAGGCGCAGGAACCGAAGCCCGAGCTCCTGGTTGCAGCAGACGTCCACCCTCAGGATGAAATGGATGAGTTCCTCTCGCTTCTCCAGGCTTCGGCTTCCCTTAAATTTGGCCTGAGCATCTGTGAGTCACTAACAGTGCTTGGATTGTTGAGGTGAAACTCTTTGTATTTCGTCAAGGAAAATGCTACTTCCACTGGGGAGTTGGGGTAACTTTCCTTGTGGAGTTATTGGTACAGTATTTGAGAAAATGCATTTATGACTGCTAGGTGGCTCGAGTCAGGGTTTTCTGCTACTTTCTATCAATTGTGAAACTGAGGGATAAATGCTCTAGACTCAACCTGCTTCACCTGCTCCTGATTTTGTCTGACTGTGGACAACACCTCTGGCATGTGTGTAGTCATGGGAACAGTTGAACTCTGGTTCTCTTTTTTGTGCAGATCACCAATTGCTTCCTAAGTATCCCCAAATTTTATGCTTGGGGAGGCAGATCTGGGACTTGCTGTCCCATCTCCACACTTGACTGCCTCATGAGTAAACTTTCCCCTTTGCAAACTCTTTGTTTCAGTAACTGATATACTGCATGGTGGGCAAAAGTGATCTGGTTTAGTAAAGTCTGGGTCCATTCCTGACATCTTATCACACCCCAGAGAATGTCTGTCAGGAAACCTGAAAGTTGGTTAAATATTTGGATTTGGGATGCCCTGATACAGTAAGGACTTCTGAGTTACTCTGGACACATCTCTACCTAAATAAAAAGGAGATGTCAAGCATATATAACAAGAAAGTGGAGAATAATATTTATTGAAGTCTGATAGATATTTGATGCTTTAGCATTGTTTATTATGTCTAGACTTAAACTCTAGTCCAAGTTCTCTCAGCTGTTCATATAATGTGATGGTAGTAGGGAAGGAAAAGGAAGGAAAAAGCAAAGGGGAGGGAGGGAGAGAGTGGAGAAAGAGAGAGAGACAGAGAGAGAAAGACAGAGACACAGGGAAGAGAGAGAGAGAGAGAGAGAGAGAGAGAGAGAGAGAGAGATAGAGATAGAGATCTAGTCTACCCCCTACTAAAAACTGGCAACTGAGCATGACAGTGTTTTCTCTTTGGGGCGTACTGTACAGTGTGTCCTGAGGTCTCACGTGGATTTCCCTCATGTGACAGAATCACAGTTTGTGGATAACACTGCCAAATTTAAAGTTTGTTGTGCAATTTACATGTGACTAGATGTTTTGAAGCTGGTTATTTAATTAAATATTGCATTAAGAGCCATTGCCGTTGTGATAACTACAAGGTCAGCTTCAGCTAGACATGATATTTTGAGGAAAGCACGGGAAGCCAGGGTCCGGGGTCCATCCAGGTTCTCACATTGCCTCTAGTCCTTGGAAGGATTTCAACATTTTGAGCCACATCGCTGCAGTGAAGTTTTGTTTTATTTTTTTAAAAAATTGTATTAGTATATATTTGCAACACATATACTCAACATGAGGTATTAGTACATATATCTTCCAGCTTTTAAATAAAGGGCTCAGTAGGATCATTTATAACACTCCTTCAAACTCTGAAATGCTATGTGGAAATGAACTTATTCAAGATCATAAAGCCACAACTTGATAGCAAATCACTCAAATCATTCCTGCAGTTCTGCCTTCATCCTTGCAATATATGTCTCACAATCTTCCCAGTCCTCACTCATTCGGTTTGTCCCACTGTCAAGGCGCCTTGCTCTAGAGGATGCTGTCTGCAGCTCAGATCCTGCAGGATCTAGTCCTGGCTGCTGGGCTCAGACTCTGCTCAGTCGCTATTCAGGAAATACGTGCTTCAGGTGAAGAGAGTACCTCACTCAACCCAGGCAACTCATACCCAGGCACTGGCCCGGGGACACGGATTTGTTGGACAGTCTGTCATAACCAAATACCATAGAGTGGGTAGCACAGACAACAGCAACATATTTTTCTATTTGATGCTAGAATTCTGAGATCAAAGTGTTAGCTAGACTGGCTTCTTGTAGGGTGTTCCACCTTGGCTGGCAATGGCTACCTTCCTTCTGGGTCCACATGGGGCCCTTCCTGTGTGCAGGCAGCCCAGGGTCTCTCCCCCTTCTTATAAGGACAGCAGTCACCTTGGGTCCATCCCTACTGCCTCATTTAGCCTAAATTACCCCTTCAAAGGTCATCTCCAGTGCAGTCATCTTCTACAGTGTTAGGGGTGAGAAGTTTGATGTATAAATTTTAAGGAGTACAGTGCAGTCCCTAATAGGGTGTAACTTAACCTCAGGCTCCCTGTCTCAAATCCTAACAACTCCAGTGGGCCAACACAGCTCCAGGGGGCCCCGGAGGCCCAAGAAGTCCTATGTTGTTCAGGCTTCTACTACTGGCTCCGCTCCCTCTCAGGTCCCTGACTCCTTGGTAGCTTCTTCTACACAGATTTCTACCCCAGGATCAGCTTTCTTCCAGTTTCTAGGAAACCAGACCCAAGGCAGGCCCTCCGTTTCTCCATTTCTTTTCTGGGGAGGGGCAATCTGTAGGAATACAGCTCCTCAAAATTGCACAGCTTCCTTGGAGGGGAACCAGCTTGGGGTGTGATTCAGATGGAGGTAAGAGTCTGCCCAGGTGGCTCCTGAGGGCCCTTTTACTGTGTTTGCCTGTTCTGATTCATTGTCACCTGATAGTTCTTCCTTAAACAGAGAGCAGAGGGTTCAGTTACCGTGAGAGAACAAGTCCCATGTGCCTAGGTCTGTTTTTTTTTTTTTTTTTTTTTGTACAGGGGATTGAACTCATGACCTCACACTTACCAGGCAGGCGCTTGTTCCTGCTGAGCTAAACCCCTCAGCCTAGGTCTGTCATTTTTAGGCCAAATGTAGCTCCCTTCCTCCCAAAGCTCCCAGTGGTTCCAAACAGTTTCACTTTCTCCCCGCTTACAGTTGTTGTACAAGCTAAGGAAGGATTTGGGGACATCACAAATCACAGAAATGAAAATTACAACAAATGAATTTCATTCTGTTCTATGCAGGGCACTCTTATCAGAAGGAATACAAAAAAGAGTAGATGAAAACTCCTTGTTCTAAACAAAGCAGAGGAGCATGAGTAATGTTCAGAGCAAAACAGCATCATTATGGGAGGTGTGCTCAGGAAGGAAATTGTTGGAGAATTTGATGAAGGTGGTCTTGCTTCAAAACATCAAAGTGAAATCCACGTTCTGTGACTGAGGGTAGCCAGAACCACGAGAACTTCCTTATTCTCATCATTATCATCAGTTGAGAAATCATGGTCATTTGTCCTGACCCTGCGGGATATAACCTCCAACCTCTGGGAAAGATGTAGGGAAAAACAGTCCTGCGAGTGACTTGGGCTCCGGTTCCCCTCACCCAACCTGCTACGGGCAGTAGATCAGAAGCCTCTTCATATTGTCTGATAAAAGGCTTTGGAGCTCTTTGGGAACAGGTATGAACTAAACAGACAGATTATGTTTATGACTGTCTTACAAAAAAGTAACATTAATTTTCTCCATTCTGTCTGTGCCAGCCACTGCTATTGTTCCCAGGACCTATAGCCTCAACAAAAAGTTAGTATGTTTATGTCTGCCCTGTTTCCTTTAGGAGCACTACACATGTCCTTAAAAAAATCAAGTGGAGTCAAACACAAAACTTAGGTAATGAGTCCAGGAAGTTCTTGAAGATTCAGATTAGAAGGAAACCTCTTCAGGTCAGATGGGAGAGAAGCATTGCGATTTAGTGAAAAGATCCATCTCCTGGCTTCTGATGGCTCCAAATGGAACCAGAACAAAGCATCTGCTGTCTCTCCTCTTCTATGGGACAGTAAAACGTCACCTGAATGAGGGTGTTCATAAGATAGTTTAAAAGTCTATACTACTAAATGCATTAACTGGTGAGAGAGAACAGTTGATATTCATATGATCAGATCAATCCTACATGTCTTTATCTGTCCATCTGAACAGCCCCCTTAATGTTAATAATATACAATGTTGCAACCACTGTAAAATTCCAACCATCTAAATTCCTAAACCTATAATTTTACAGTATAGGATATGTTGTTGTTGTTAGTTGAATCCTTTAGGGTTTTTTTTTGTTTCTCTTAAGTATGATCATTCTTTTATCCTTTATTGGCTTCACTCTGAACTATTTAACTTGATTATAATAGACCTGATACTATGGGTAGTTATTTTAATGATAACAAGAGGTACTCTAAGGGGAAAGGAAGAAAGGAAGGGAAAAAGAAAAAGACATAAATTTATAAATATGCATAAATAAGACAGCTAAAAAACTGTATTGCTGGGTACATTAGCTATTGAAAAAGAAAAATTAATATTCCTGAATTGATAAACCTTGCATGTCTATGTCTGTCAATATGATCAACCCCTATGAACGTAGCGATATGTAATGTTGTAACTACTGTCAAACTTCAACCACCTCAGAGTGTAAACCTACAGTGTAATTGTATCAGATCTGTTGTTGTTGTTGTTTGTCTTTCATGCTTTTTGTTTCTATCTTGTGTCTATTTTCTTTTAAATAAAATTTAAAAAAAAACAAAAACAAAAACGTCACCTGAGGATTAAGACAGGCGGAAATTGGTAGGCAGTCGAAGACCATAGGAGACCTGGCTCTCAATTTTGGGACAGTTTTGAAATTAAACTCTGGCGCTTGTCACTGGGTGACACTAGCATGTGCAAACCCACTGGCACTTTCTCTGCATTTGGCCAAGGCTTTGTGGTGATAGTGGGGAGGTGGTTCTAGAAGTCTGTTTGGGGTCAGGAGAGATTTGGCTGAATTGGGCTATGTGATCTAAGGTCAGCTTAAAATTTAAAGAAGGCTGGAGGTGAGGCTGAGTGGCAGAGCGCTTGCCTAGAATGCGCGCAGTCCTAGTTTTGATCCTAAGCACCAGCAAAAAAAGTAAAAACTTAAGGAGACTCCACAGAAAGCATAAACCTCTTTAGGGTTCCCGATAGTGTTTAGGTTTTAGCCTGTTATGCACTCAACACACACTCTTGACAATTGTATACTGCTCTGGTATTAGAAGTTTTATTTAAATATTTTTGTTGTTTTTTTGCAAGTTGGATACTTTTTGGCTTCTACAGGAATGTAATATACGTTGCATATTACATTCTTTGAGAAAGAATGCAGGTACTTTATTCATTCAATGATATGCAAAGAAAATATATTGTTTTGCATATTAGAATTTTCTTCAAAAGACTATTCACAACCATCATTTGATTTTATAATATAAACAGGCGTGTATATGTGTACATATGTAGATTAATATCATGTATAAAGATACAGTTATTACGTATGTATATATTATGAAATATGCAGTACTAATGTTGTGCATGTGGCTAGAGTACGTGTGTATAATATATAGTTGTAAAATTTAAAGCAAGCTACAGTACACAAATCTAAAGCAAACTATAGCATATAGTATTACTACTACAATATATACTAAATTTTGTTCCAGACCAAAAATACATTTGTAACAGTATATAGAAATCTTTTAATGATTAATTCAAAATAATCAATGTCCTCAGTTGCTAATTTCAAGGTGCATTTGAAGAAATGAAACACTATTTGTGTGCGTTCCCCGGAGCCATCTTCTGTGACCCATTTCTCTTCTGAGATCTTTGTAAACGGCCCCAGGATATCCTCAGTGTGGGTCTCGGCCTGTCTGTGAACAGAAGCTGTGTGTTCACTTTCTGAAGCAATCCAAGGAGAGAGGAGATAAAGAAACCCTGGGTGCTCCGGGCTGGGAATCTGCAGGCCGAATGGAGTAAAGAGAGGAGAGGAGCAGCCTCGTGGCCGGGGGGCTGTGGC
>RJWM01020319.1:0-37412 GCA_004363535.1 Dasyprocta punctata
TACTAGTTTACATTCCCACTAGTGTAGCAGGGTTCTTTTCTCCCCACACCTTCATCAGCATTTATTGTTTTCTGTGTTCTTGATAGCCATTCTGACTGGGGTAAGATGGAATATAAGAGTTGTTATGATTTGTACTTCCTTGGTGGCTACAGAGAGTGAGCATTTTCTTTCATATGCTTTCATTTTCTTTCATATTGGTCATTTGTATGTCTTCTTTCAAGATATCTACTCAGTTCATTAGCCCATTTTTTTGAGTCCTTTGTTTTAGGGGAATTAATTCTTTTGAATTATGTATATGTTCTAGATATTATTCTGTTGACTGTTTTCTTTGCCATACAGATGCTTTTAAATTTTACATAATTCCATTTATTAATTCTTAATATTATTTCATGTTTCCTATGCAATTGGAATTATGTTCAAGTTTGGGTTCAAGTGTTTCCCTAAGCTATATTCTAGTACTTGCAAAGTTTGTTTTCTCCAGTCTTTGATTCATTTTGATTTGATTGGGCTGGGGAATTAGCTCAGTGGCTCAAGCGCTTGCCTGGTAAGTGCAAGGTCATGAGTTTGCTTCCCGGTATAAAAAAAAAATCACTTTGATTTGATTTTAGTACAGGGTAAGAGATGGAAATCTAATTTTAATCTTCTGCATATGGATACCCAGTTTTCCCTGACCCATTTGTTAAAGACATTATGCTTTTTCCATATATGTTTTTGGCTCAGGTGTCAGAAATTACATGTAAGTACATGGAGTTGTTTCTGTGTCATCTATTCTTTGTCAGTCTACATATAAATGGCTTCTAGGATCCAGTAAGAAAGAGCTTTCACAGACACCGAGCTGGAATGTCTTCTCCTTCCCCAGTGACCACGTGTCCCAGCTCGTTAGTATCTCCCAGGGTCTCTCTCCCTCTTGAGACTCCACAGGCATTTGGGGACCAACAGGAGGGAGCTTTACTGGTGCTGCTCCAAGTCTCTCCCTACACTCAGTTGTCACAGGTTCCAGGCTCTGCAAGCCCCTGTACTTCTCACTGGCTCACGATCCGACAGTGACTGGTTCAGGTGCCTGGCCAGGACCATGTCCATTGCCTTTCTCTGTCTCTAGGGCTCCTGGCCCCACCCTGCCACTGCCACGTGAGTGGTTTCCAGCTTGCTCTTTACATGATGCTGTGGTTCAGTGAGGCCTTCCTTAAGCAAACATCTTACTTCTGAGCTCCATATCTAAGAGAAGAGTGAGGCCTGATGGACACTGGGTAGTGGCACCCAGGCTAGGGACCTGTGGCAGAGATTTGTACATTTCCCAGCATGATATAGTCCCCAGATCTGGGCTGTAGCCAGCACTGGGACCCAGCAGGCAGTCCTGCTTCTGATTCTATTTACCCTGTTTCTGAATTTCCTCTGTTCTCTTCCTCCTTCTGTTTGCCTTTCTGCAGCCTGCAGCCCAGCAACTGTGCACCTGCTGATCATGGTGAGGGTCCCCAAGTGTTTCCTGATGGTGCTGTTTTAGTCCATCATGATAGACCCCCAGACATGTTCTTTATAGAACAATCACAGAAACCATAAATACTACCTTAGTTCTACTCTCTGAACCCATAATTCTTTTCTTCCTGACTCAAAATAGCAGAATATATATACTTAAAAGCTATGATAGTAAGTTTCTGGTACAGAATTCCTGCCCTTACTTAAAAAAGAACGTTATAAAGTAAAATATATACATGAAAAAAAAAATACCATAGTGCTTTACAACTCATGTTGTTTTTCCTTTTCCTTTGATGCAACAGTTTGCTCATCTTCAAACAAGGCAGCATTTTCACATATATGCATGTGTATGTGTGTATGTATATTTAGGGGCCTTAATTATAATATATCACGAATACAAAATACTAATTTTCACTGACTGTTTAAACTAAGAAATTTTTTTTTCCTTGTTTTTGTTTGTTTTTATACACTTGCCTTACACAGGTCTAAAGTAATGTTAAAAAACCAGAAAGTGTACATCTGTGGTTTTTATCCTATAGTTGACCACTAGATGGTGCCTTCTCCTCTGGGAAAAAAAAAAAAAAAAAAGCGGGGAACCCAGGAGTAACATTCTATTACTAAAGAATTATCTGAGTATTCGAAAAGGATATTTGGATGAAAAATTGAAACTTGAGTGAAAAAACTGTCTTTCACAAAAATTAGTTTAATATCTTTGTATTTCTTTATGAATTAGAAGTTCGGACTTGCCATTTTAGAGCACTCCACTGGGTGGTGCAAATGTGTATATAAGAAGAAAAATACAACTCAGCATATATCATTTCAAAATTTGACCAAAAATCTGACATTTGATGTGTCACAATCAAATTTTCTTGATATTTTATGCCAGGGATCCAAATTTTTCATTACATCTCATTCCATCTTTTCTTTTTTATAAAAGCAGGTTTACTTTGACCTTTTAATATGAAGAACAATATTTAACACTAATTATTCTCACTTGATGAAACAGTCTTATCATTAAAACAGCACTTTATACTTAAAGGTATTCCATGTTATTAATTATACATGAGATCTCATTATTCATGAATTACAGTAATTAAAATAAATCCTTGTATTTTATAAAGCTCTTGGTAGTTGAAAAGAATACCAAATAAATGTGCCACATTACTGAGATAAGGCCATCAGGAAATACATTTTAAAAAGAACAAACAAACACTTCTGGGAATTTTATATACATCAAATACTCACGTCCTCTATCAAAAGTTCTGATTCTGCATCTGATTTTCCTGGAAACCGGATCTTCATGTCCTTGAGAGCAAATAAGGTCTGACTTGTTAGAGCATCTTCTTGTTCTTTGGTTTTCGGTTGCCGGAAAGACTCACTCTTAAATTTGAAAGAATACAGACATTTGGAGGGGGTCTTATTTCATTGTGCCAGTATAATCTGAAAGATATTTCTAGGTAAAAATGATGTAGTTTTAATTGAAAAAAATACTAAAAAAGAAGAAAATAATTAGTTTACATTTTTTAATTCTTAGTGCTAAGTGGATATAAATCCCACAGGTGTTACTCACTTCCTAACGGTTGCAATTTATCTGCTTAAAATAACAAAATAAAACTAGGAATATTTTTAAAAGATTACTTAGTCAGTTTTGCTTGCTATATACACCTGAGGCAATTGTTCTTGATTTAAAAAACAAAAGCAGTTATTGCCAAATGAAATTCGTTCACCTATCTTTCCTGATTCTGTCCTTTGGAAACATCAACATTAAATAAACAAATTAAATCAAACCCTGATCTATATGAAGCTACTTGGTTGCAGAATAAAATCACTGACTTCCTCAATTCTAAATTTATGGAATCCATACTAAAGAAAGAATATGTTCATTTAAAGTACAGAAAACATTATAAATAGCAGTATACTTAAGTTCTGTAAGGATAATGTATCAATTTTAACCTGTTAATCAATAGTCCCATTAAGTAAAATTTTCCAAACAAATTTACAGATAGATTATGTAAGGTATTCCTAAAACTATACATTAACTGATGATTTTCAAGTACTTTTTCCTACTACATTAGCAAATGGAAAATAAAATAATGCAATTCTAATGTCGTTCACAGAGTTCTGTGATATAGTGAAGTCTGCCTTTGAGGAGCCACACCAAATTGTAACACAATACAGATGAATAATCCAGATTCCAGGATTATGCGATGAATTAGAAAAAGGATCTGAGGTTCAATCTGTTTTCTTAGCTGATCACCTTTGCCAACAAGATTGCGAGTACAATGTTTTCTGAAATCCTAGAAGAGCAAGCGAGACGACTTACCACCTGAGAGTTGGAAGAGCTGGCATCACTGCTCTGAAGCAGTTGTCTTGTGTAGGAGGAAGCCCGATTTAAGGAATGTGACCGAGATGCTGAAGTTGGCCGTGATACAGATATGACTTGTTGAGCAGAAAAGGGGCGAGTGTCCCCACTGAAAGGTGAATGAGCAGAAATGGACCGAGGGCAGCTGACTGAACGCCTCATGGAATCTATCAATGATGGAGAAGACGGATAGAACAGAAATGATGTTATAAGTTTTTCCCATTGTTGGATCTATATAAACTAAAGATTAAACCAGGTAGTGAGACAGTGGCAATAAATGTCAAATCACAGTCATCTTCATGAGAAGGCAAGTTGAGAGTCAGTACTTCAAGGTAAACAGTTGAACCTCCTCAGAACCCCTAAATTGTACAAATAATGGCTACTGTGGGAATAATAACTACAAACAGCATTCTAAAATTATATTCTAAAAACACGACATTAAAGAAAAAAAAACAGAAGGAAAATTAACATTTACGGAGCAACCTCTGTAAGCCAGGCATCATGCCACGTACTGCACTTCTTTTCTTAGTCCTCACAGAAACTCTCTAAAAGACAAATTACCACTGCTCAGAATTTGGGAGGAAAAAAAAAAGACTTTTCTCAAGGTCACAGTTATATACTGGTCTAAATCCTTACCTAATTCCATCATGCCATTCATTATCCTTGTGTGGACACAGGTTATGTATCTGAAGCTGCGTTTAAATTACAGATTGAGTACTGTACAGAAAGATTCATATAGAGTATGGAAAAGGAGAATGGAGAGTACCCAGGGCAAATAGTTATGGCATTTAGCAACCATGGAAAGGAACAAAGGAAGGAAGAGAGGGAGGGAAGAAGAGAGGGAGGAAAAAAGTATAAAAATGTCCTAATGAAGTCTAAATGTTTAATTGCTAACTGTAATAGTACTAAACATTCTTATTTACAAAAGTAAATAAAAAAATTCCATCTCCAAAAGACAGATAGATGCAGACACACACACACACACACACACACACACACACACACACACCTAGATTTCATTCTAATAGTAAAAGATTTTTAAAAAGACAAAAATATGAATCTATAGAAATGTTCTCAAACCAAATATCTAGGAAAAACAAGAGGATGCCTTCTCCAAAGCATTCTGAGAATATTAAGAGAAAGAACCAACTAATGCCAATAAACTGTGAATCCTGACGGAGAAAAGTAGATTATCACTCAATACTACCCATTTGTTGCTGCTGCTGTTGTTGTGTTCTATATATCCTCAGTTCTATAGTCTCTCCGCTTGGGGAATGTATAAATCTTCATTAGTTAAGTAATTTAACAAAACACATGAAGTAAGATTGAATATTCAAATATTTCTTATCAGCTGTTGAAAAAGTTAAATGTGTATAAAGGTAGTGGAAATAAACCACATATGCAGGAATTATTTCCACCAGATATTTTGAGTAGACGGAAGACAGATGTAATACTCTTCATTTTAGGTTCTGGAGAGCATAAAAAAGCGTATTCATTCAAATTATGGAAGATTTAAAAAACATAAAACCTACCTGTTGCATACTATTAACTTTTCAGAACCTGATAATCACACTACTTTTTGAAGAGATAATGCTTATAGGAAAGGCTGTCTGAAGAATATTGTTGCAAAGGACTGCATATATTTAGGATGACATGCAAGTCAAGCTTCTACTAAGCAAATACCTGGATCATTTGCTACTCACTACATTGCAGTCCTGCTCCCTTTGAGGGTTTAAGGTGTAGCTATGATGTATATAACCTGATTGAAGAATGGAAAGAGCATAACCTTTCTACTGAATCATACCAGATTCCCATTTTTTCACCTGGATAGAAAATTCAGACAGAATAACTAAAGTAGTTGAACATGTCAATAATATTTAGGTTGATTCACAACAAAAATGATCATAATTTCCAACCACAAAATAGATGAGAAAAGAATTTTATATAGGTTTTTATATGACTATCTTGTATCAAACCAAATATATCTCTTCAAAGTCTGAATTTCTCATGCTAACTAGCTACCAAAGCAAATGCTACATATAATCTGGACTTTTGTCCTTGGTCATCAGGATGACTTTGGTGGTAAAACTCAAGGATAATTTGTGGCTATGATGCTCTTTAGTGTAAGATTAAAGAACGGATATAGGACAAGGTAAAACCCTTATCATAATTTCTAATACATATAAAAGAAGATACAAGAAGTTAGGAAAGTGATGTAAATGAATTAAACTACCTTTAAAATGAAAATTCATACTTAAAACTTATTAAAATATTTCAATGCATTATTGTCTGATCTTAATTTATTAAACATATTGATCAGAAAACAGAGAACCATTTCAGAGCTATGAGGAGCCTAGTGACTGTTTTCTGCACTGCTCCTTCTCTACTTTTTTTTTTAATATACAGTTCATGCTATTGGAGATAGACATGTCAGTTTTTAAAAGGGAAAAATTTAGGGAGTAAATGTTAACTTCCAAAACAGAAATAAAGACATACTTAAAATGAGACACACTGAAAGTACTTAAGGAATCCTTTAAACAAGGAAGTAAAATAGCTTACACATCCTTGAACAGGTGCTCAGTAAGTATCTCTTGAGTGACTAAATAAACAACAGAACGTAATAAATTATTTCCCCTTCAAACACCCAAACCCTCAAAAACAGGAATGGCAGTAGCACGTATCTTTAGAGAATAATTTAAAAGCAAAGGAAAAATCGTCCCTCTAAAATGTTAATGTATTAGTTCTGCATTCCTCATGTATTTTGCCATAGGAATGGAAGACCAGTTTTGCAATACACATATTAGCAGGAATGCTTACACAATAAACTTCTGCTGGAGATCAACCAAGGTTCACAATTGTGTTTACTATAGTACTGAACTGGTCCCTTTAGCAGAACAGTAAATAAGAAAGGATGTCAGAGACCTGAGTTAATAAAAGTGCTGGGTTGATGCAGCATTATAAAGATTTTCCAAGTGAGTCTTATCAGAAACCTACTAATCAGACAACAAAGCAGGTCTTGGAAAACAACAATATTACATTTGCACATTTGGGAATGACAGAAGAATCACAGGCACAATAATTAATATTTGGGATTGAAGAAGAAATGAAAGACAGGAGAAAGACAAAATAAAGAATGTGAAAAGAAAGAAAGGAAGAGAGGAAGAGGAGATAGAGGAGCAGGTTGGCTGCTCTCAATACTTTCTGTATACCAAAAGCCCTGTCTTAAGTGCTTACCCATAATGAAAATGGGAAGGAAGAAAATTTAACTATTTCACAATTGTGTGGCTCACAGATACACTGGAGCCAATTGCATAGGGAGACACACATTTTTAAAAGCAGATGGTAGTGTCAAAGTGGGTGATGGGATGGAATGAGGGAGACTATATTGATTTTAAATCAGCCATACTGCACTGTTATAAAACTCATGCAAAAATCTAGAGTTCAATAAAATCTATGAAATACAATATATAGAAAGATGAATCCTTAATTCAACCTTTTCTATTTGCAGAACCTAAAAGGGATCGAGGGACATGGCCAAGTCTAGTTAGGGAAGGAACAGGGTCAAATGTAGGTCTCCTCACACAAGACAAAAGTTCATTTAACTGAAGGAACTTTTATTGAGTTCGATAGCTTAAATTCCATAATTCTTCATATATCAACTAAATTAGAAGAAACCAACTTACTGGATTGTTGAATTAATTTGCAGTGGCTGGAGTGCTTAAGATTATATGTAACTTGCTTTTCTCTTTTCTTACTTTGATACTCTTCTTTCTCATTTTCCTCGGATTCTGATGAGCTGCTGCTACTATCATAACTGCTGTCACTGCTGTAGTACTTCTGTCTTTTCATTATCTCAGTGCTCTCTGGCATAGAACACAGAGGCTAAAATAGAGGGGAATGTATTATAATATTACAATTTTTTTAAAGACTTATTAATATGATCAGTTATTATTTTTAATTTCCCCTATACTTGCTGTTTTTCATTGAAGGCTGAAAATATCCCAATGTGCTATTTACGCTTTTTACTTTAGTAAGAAGGACCAGAGTACAGTAATGCCTCAGTTCACAAATGCTTCTGTTTGTAAACAATTCAATTCACAAACAAAAACATCCAGCAAATTCTGCTTCCATTTGCAAATTCTGCATTGGATGACAAACACAACTACCTTCCCTAAATTCATGAAACAAATTAAGTTCATAAACCAAGGTAGTACTGTATCCATGAGCAATAACAAAATGAAGGGAAATATTTGAAAAGTAGTATCAAAACCATACTCAGCTTTCCTGGTCACAGATAAATTATTCATAAGATTCAGACATACACTTTTTGTTCTGTTAATTTTGAGTCACTCAATAAATGGGGGTTAACAGGAGGAGGAGGAAGGACAAAGAGAATGAAAAAACAGCAGCCCGAGAAGCTACAAGAAGTTCACATCTTAAAATAGAGCCTCAAAGGCCATCCACTCAGATAACGTGCAACAAAAAGGGTTTTCCTGATATGTCTAATTTGGTATAAATGTTTGTTTTAGGTGCTGAGAGTTAAAACCAAGGCCTGGTGCATGCTAAGCAGTCTACCACTAAGCTACACCTACCTAGTCCTTGCAGTAGATAGTTACAAAAATAAAAATTTTAATTATCCACTTTCCAAACTGGTCATGAACAACTCATGTGTCTTTACAGAGGATTTCTAACTTTGATACACTGACTCTCACCACCATGGAGTAACACTGGTTTTCTTTACCAACATTTCAGCAAAATCAGTGTGGCATAAATTTTTTAGAGTATAGAAGAAGGGTAAATCTGTAAAAGTTTAAAAATATCATGCTATTATGTTTCACTGTCTCTATTCACTTGTTTCCAATCCTCTCAATCTATGTTTGCAAAGATATCGGCTGAAGAAATAAAAGAGAAAGGATGTGGGACAATCTCACTTCAGAAAAAAGTGCATAACCAAGAACAAGACAGTTTTGTAACACAGGCATTTTAAGAAACTCTTTGTTACATACACCATATGCCTCCTATTCCTGCTGGGAGAGGTTTCTACAGTTGTATACTAGCAGCTTGCTCTCTGTTAAATCAAACAAAAATGTTTTGATGTTAGCATACGCCATAATGAAATCCTTATATACCATGGGATTTCACTGAAAGAAGGTATATTCTCCAGTGTAACAGTGTAGGATGAAAGATACCGAGAGAAGTAGTTTTTAGTGAAGTGCCTGGAATACATAGTAAGCCAAAGCATGATCATCTTAAAGATGCAGCCTTTGCAAAGGATGAAATATAACCAGAGCAGGAAAGGATTTAATACACTAAGGTACTAACTTGTGTTTAAACATATGTTCTCCTTTTGATAGTCTAGTATTTACAATACTCAAAAAGATATGCATAAAAACATTTACCAGTAACACAATCATCAAACATCCTGACAGGCTTGGGGAGTAGGAACTCTAGAGGGAGCCTGTTTCTTCAGCAGTTTAGCATACCCAGAAGAAACAGTGGCACAATCGGGCTCGCTAGCAGTGCTTTCCTTCATGTGGTAAACAGCTTTAAGGTTTCTTAAGGAGCTTGACTACATAATGAGTTATTTGACCCTATAAAGAATCACAGGGGAAACAGGTAACTGAACCTTTCTGTTGTAAGTATTTGGCACTTTCTATCCAATATACTGCTCAAGCAGTATTAGAAGTTCCAGTAACAGCCTGGTGTGGTGGTGCACACCCTTAATCACAGCACTCAGGAGGCTGAGATAGGAGGAGCGTTGTGAGTTTCGAGGCTGGCTTGGGCTACAACGTGAGCGCAAGGCTGGCCTGAGCTACATAGTGTGACCCTGTCTCAAACCACTAGGGCCAGGAGTTTGGCTCAGTGGCTTAAGTGTCTGCCTGGCAGGCATGAGGTTATGAGTTCGACCCCTAGTGCCTAAAAAAAAAGTTCCAGTAGCATAAACTCTAAATTGTGCATAAACTATCAAGTGGAAAGTGGAACCTGGCAAAGAGTCATGCCACAAACTATACAATTTATTTTAAATTCAACTTTATTATCAAATAGATCTATATAAAATATATAAAGATATATAAAGAATAATAAAAGAAATATCCAGGTACTTACCTTCCTGTCTAAGATAAAGAATACTGCTAATACTGTATGTAGCATTTATTATTTATATAGCCAATTAATATTTCTTAGATTTTCAGATAATTGAAAAGTTACTATTTCTCCTAGGACAACTATGTAACTCTCATCATCTCCAATTCTTCGTCTACTGATAAAGAAATTGGATATCAAGATTCGGCATCCCTCCTATAAGGAAGGTATTTTGACATCTGGCTAACTTTAGATCCTTCATAAATGTAACGTCAAAGGCTATAAAAATTATGTTTCATTAATGAAGCTTTCAGCCACTTGGAAATACTGTTTACCTTAATGTTTACAGGCACTGTCCAATTCGTGTGTGATCTGAAGTGACTTAACTTAAACAAAAACTTTCCTAATTCCCACTACCTAGAATGAGCTGAAAAAAAATGCAATGTGGATTTTGTCCCCCAAATACTATACTTTTGTTCTAGTAACAAGTCCTATATAAATAAAGGAAAAGATAAGAGTGTCTCAGGACTTTCACATTTGCCTATCGTGAACATGTACGCTGCAGGTGATCTCAGGGCCAGTTAGCCCAACTGCAAAAACTTGCAAAGCTTAGAAACTCCTGAATATTTTCCAAATGAACCCATGATGCTGAAGGTATTCACTTTTATAAATACTCTAAAAATATTTCTTCCAAAGGAATTATCAATCACATATTCCATGGTGCCTCAATACAGAGCCCATAATTCAGAACAGTGTCTGACATACAAGGTCACCACAGATACATACTTACATATCTGTGACCAGACTCGTCACATATCACTTTGCCCTCCAAATCTTCCACTTGTGTCATACCAAACTTTTCATGTTTCTTCAACATCCTATGTAGCATAACACCTCCATATCTTTGCCTTTAAGAAGTGATCGCTCTATCCTGAATATCCTTCCACTTATCTTAAATGTGTTGAGGACTACTCTTTTTTCAATATCCAGTTCAAATGGCAATGTCTTTACAAAGTCATCCACATTCTACTGATCTGTTCTCCATGTTGCTGTAGCACTTCAGTCTTTTTTTCTATTACAGAATTTGCCACATGATTTCCTAATTTGAAGGTAACTGATCTGTTCCTCCACTGGCCATGGAGGTCCCTACAAACATATTCAATACATCTTACTAATGGATTGCCAGACACCATGCTAGGTACAAGGGATGCAGAAATAAGGATCCACTTCCTACCTTCAAGGAGCTTTTCATCTCATACTGAAGCAAACATGCAAACAACTATTTGTCACAACTGCTCTATAAAAGTGTTATAATATAGCAAGAGAAGGTATCTAAGTCTAAGTGGAAGGCAAGGAAAGGATTCACAAAGGCACCAACAATGCAGCTAGATTAGTAAGGGGGTCACTACTCAATCCAGCAACAAATCAATGATTTTTTTTAGTGTACATACATTTCAGAAGCACAGAAAAGCATGAAAACACAACACAGCATGATTGTCAGCCTGCAGAGATAGCTTAGTAATGCTGAAATGTAAAGTAAAAGGAACAAAATGAAAACAAGTTTCTCAAATTTTTCATATTTAACTTTTTCCTTTTGTATAAGCAAAGACTTTAACATATATCAGAAGAATATATGGATGTCATTACCACAGAGTAGATGCAAGTAAAACAAACACTTGTTATTTTTCACCTACATGGCAGTTTTTTATTTATTACTAGGAAAGTTACCTATTTTTACAACCAACCTATCAGAGTTGCTAGGTTAGCCAAAAATGGGGCTCCCTACCAATAATATGATTTACCTTATATCTGATGCTACGTGTATCTTTGATAATTATGTCGTTAGGTATAAGGAAAATTTAATGAGTTTAGAACAGGGACACTCTGACTCATAGGGGTTTCTGCAGCACTAGGGATAGAGCCAAAAAATGAAAGAAACTAACAAAACAAAACTTCTATTGGGTATAAAAATAACATTACAATTCCAATTCTACCTGCACTAGTCACACAGTTCCTTCAGTTCCTTAAAAGCATCACTAGTCTTATAATGAGAACTATCAAGGGGAAAACCAATTGTACTCAGTAGCACCTATTTAGATACTAAAAAAGGTAAAGATTTAGCACCTTAGGTCCTCGGTGCTTGGCAGTTTTTCCCATCAACTTTTCATCATCAATTTCACATTGCTCCAAAAGATCCAAAATATCTTCTTCCTGAAAAAATGGTATTTATAAAATTATAATTATTGACAGACTCTAGAATTTTCCTAAGTTCATTCATCTCCATAAAATAATGCAAAGTAATTCTGAAACTTCAGTGAAGATGTTTAGATCAAAAATAAAATAAAGCTCCATGGCAAGTTATCCTGAAGAAACATTCACCAAAATCTGTCAATACAAATAATGCACAGCTGAATCTGTCATACATTATCACAGTATACTATTAAAATCTTAGAATACAGTACTTCAATAAATTACACATTGCACATTGAAAGTTTTAGAAGTTCACTCTAAATATCCAAACTACCATTTCATTAACCATTTCTATACCAATTATCATAAAATAATATTAAAACTCCAGATAGAAAACTGAAGACTGCCTACAAGAAATATGCAGCCTATGGGTGCAAAATAACTGTGTCATAATAAAAAACATAGATGAATGAAGTTTTGTTGCTTATACATGTTAACTCTATTAAAGATTCTCTATGTAGCCCAAGGCAATTCCTCTTTACTTAACGAGGCCAGGCAAGCCAGGGTACTCAGCCCTTGAGCCTGGGTTGCACATGCTTGGCAAAGGAGCTTCATTTAGAAGCAAACTAACTGTAGTATTTGGCTAATGAATCCCATTTAATGAAGTACTTCAGAAAATTTAACTACTACAAGAATATTTTTACAGCTTTATGAAAGGCCTTCATTCTATAGCCATAACAGTGGAAATGCCCTAGAAACTGTCTCTTATATTTTTCTAGCATCATTTTGAAGTCAAACAGAACACTTGTAAAGGCATAAAACCCCAGTGGATTTTGAAGAAACCTGAGTAATAGTTATATTGAAAAAGTCATAATCAATTGCTTCATTTTGCTATTTATTCAAACTATAAAAATATTTAAACTATATATTTATTATTTATACTTCAATGTCCCCTTTAACAATTTTTTAGAAAACTAGAAATCTCACTGTAGAGTACTGTTTATGAAATGTTATTCTTTATCCAAATCTAAGGAAGTTAACCGTTAAAATACCAGAAGACTCCTGTTATAGATTTGATTAAAGATGAATCCCACAATGAATTCTACAGATAGTAGCAAGAGATAGCTAAAAATAATCTCAAAAGTTCTGCTTCTGTTTATAAGAATGATCACAACAGACAATACTGTACTTTCATTCTAAGAGCTATAAAATATCAGATGAACTAAACAATCACGTTTTTAAAAATCAGAACACTATTAAAAAGTAGTCGGAAGGAATTAAGTTCCAGAGAAGGGTAAGTTCTTCTTCAGTGGATAGTGATGTGTAGCCACCTCCTGGTCTGAGATCTTTCATCAAGTCTGGACATATACAGGTAGAAAACAAACCTATCATAGCAACAGAAATTCTGCTGGCATGAAGAGAATCATCTTGAAATGCTCCCTTTCAAAACCCTGAGATACCACCAGGTGTTCCAGCTGTCTCTTCTGACGAACCAGACATGAGTGAAGCCACGTTGGGGTTCTAGTCACAGATCAGTGCAAGAAACTGATTTCAGATAAATGAAACTACATCATTCACTGTAGGCAAGATCAACAAAAGAACAGTGCCTAGCCAAGACTACAGAATAATGAGCAAATAAATAAAGTGGTTTGCTATTCACAACAGATAACTGATAGACCTTTCATTAGGATAAACAAGTGGGGGGCCCACAGAGGGAAGAGGGAGAGAGAGAATATGTGTGTGTTTTAACAATTCTCATATGCCAGTTCTATGTAGTATCGAGAAAAACACTTCAAAATGTTAGTTATAATCCAAAGCAGAGTATCACAAGTCACTATGTTAACTCCATGACTTTCTTCAGCCAGTTACACATATGTCTATGTGATAAAACATGTTAGTATAATATAATCATATTATAACACCAAAAGTCTCTATTCCAAAATTTGTTCTGTTAGAGATCTTAATTATGAAATCAGTTGATTTGTTATGAAATATTACCACCTGTTAAAAGAGAAGACTGAAGCACATCATAAAAGTAAAAATGCATATGCAGGTATAAGGGTGACTATTGTTAAATACGTATTGTTTGGATCATTCTTTTTTCTCTGTGTAAGTGTTCATTCTCTCACCTTCATCCTTTTCAAAGGATTGTTCAGCTCTCGCTGTAATGAAGCTGCTCTGCCTGAAAGAAAGGTCTGAAAGGCGACAGCCAGCAAGTTTTCATACTTTTCAAGTAGTGTTTTATCTTCAGGAGGATAAATTCGTCTATAATAAAATCAAACAGACCAATTTGTTAAAAAGAAAGAGAAGCTATTACAGTTCAGTTGTTAAGGCAGCTGCTTCAATAACTATTTCCTCTTTCTCTGTGATAACTCTTTTACTAGGAACTAGAAATAAAGATGAACAACTATGCAAAATTCAAAAATTTTCATGTGTTACCTACACAAATTAAAGTCTAGAGAAGTACCATTGAAGAATGCAGTCCCAGAAAATACTTTATAGGGATATAGTTGACAAAAAGGGGTAGGGAAAAAATTATAACTGGGCAAACTGGTGTAATACACAACCCTATGGGAAACAGTTCAGTTAATAGGGGACAACGCAGAAGTTCTGACTCACTGTAGTTACTAAAGTACACAACAATATAGTATTAGTTATGCCCATCTATGTTGGGGTGACACAATGAGAAAGGGGTAGAGGTAGAATAAGGGGGATGTGTTTCCCTCACTACTATGGAGGTGTTATGACCAGAAAAGAACATCTTACCAGGATAAGGAACTCTATTCCCACCCTCACAACTCCCTCCATCTTGCTGAGGCAGTCAAAGCTTGAGAGGAAGGCAATATGTCCAGAACACAAGGAACTTACAAGGGCCTCCTTTGCTCCTGTCAAGTGTGATGGTGTGAGGCATTCTGGGTCAACACAGTTCATACCCCTGTCTCATACTGCTACACCTGGCTCCTTCAAATATTTCCTTATTTTGCCAGGTTCTTAAGCATTTGAGTTTATAGCAAAGTACAGCAACTACTAAGAATTGGCAAAAACAATACCGAAAGACTCTAAATTTTTACTTTCTTAAAATACCATGTACAGATCAAATATAATCACAGAAGAGTGTCTGGTCATAAAGACTTAAAACAGGTACCCCAAGGCTAACTAGCAGGAGGGCTCAATCAAAACCATTTGCTAACTACCTTTTCTATCTTGAAAAATACAAAGCAAAAAGCACATATTCAGAAACAAACAATAATTCTTAAAACACACCTAAAAGGCTAAAGAATGACTGATCTGACCCTTCATTCCCTCAATCTACCCAAAAATGCAGCATAGTTACCTGTAATTCCCCATATGCCGATTTTCATGTTCCTCCCGTGAAATCTGCTTTCGTACTTGAGCAAGTCTCTCTTTCTAGAAAAGAGGAAATTTTACAAATAAAACCCGATAAATGAGTCATTCTATACAAATTGCAGATACTCTGTTAAAATGCTCACACTGGCGAGAGGATGTAGCTCATTGAAAAAGTGTTTCTCTAGCATGCACAAGGCCCCAGGTTCAACAAAATAAGTGCCACAGATTAAACAAAATAAAATATTCATACCAACTCTTCTTTCCTCCTCTCCAGCTGGTGTCTCTGTTGTTGCCAGTCTGAGGAACCTGGTAAGAGCCTTTTTATTGAATTTTGACCATAAAGCCTCCTTTGAGCCTCTGCTTTTTGCTTGGCCAAGTTTCTCCTCTTATCACTGGTCCTGCAATACGAAACACAAGATTATGTTCTAGAATTTTAACAAGTTCTGATCTTAGTCCTGTGAAAAGAATTTGAAAGGGAGACAGCGCACAAAGGTACCAAGATTATCAAACTTACATATTCACATATATTATATTCATCTAATTATCCATCAAATATGGGACTGCATGTGAGAAGTCGAAGTTCTAAAGACAAGATAAAGTGGAAACACTCTATACCTTGAAAAGTCACAGAGACCTACTTTCATATTCTATCCTAGCAACTTAAAAGGTTTACAATCTTAGACGGGTCAATTAGCTGCCACGTCTGTTTGCCCATCTACTAAGTGTTAACAATAATAATGTTTCTCTCCTAGGTTTCTGTGAAAATTAATTTGTGCAAACATTAATAAATGGTATTCTCTTCTCCTCCAGCCAATTCCATTTATACTAAGCACCCTCATTTACACTGACAGGTCTTCAGTACACTTTCAGTTATCACTAAAATCCCAGCCTAATAGTCACCTTTTGTTTGCAAAAAATCTATACAGTCCTCTCGTTTTCACTCAATCATAAATATCTATTGATAACTCTCAGTTTACAGAAGTAGTTCTGTGGTGGGATTACTGTGCTCTGTGCCTCTTTTCTCTCTCTTCTCTTCCATATTTGAGGTCCCTTCTCCACAGCCCCTCCAACTTGTGCTCTTACATATCACCCTTTTCAAACCTATCACAAACAGGATATGATCGAAGAGAAAAAGCAAACAGTGAACTCTGCCCTTATTCTTCAGTTAAAAACAAAAACTGAGCTCTTATCCTTGAGTTTATATTTCCATGCTTTCTATTGTCACTAGTCTGGCAGGACCCAGTACGGATGTAAAGCAAAGAGAGGCTGATGAAAAGGTTATTTGACCACTTCTCTTGTATAGGGAGGCAAAAGTCTTGCTTGAGTTTATATATAGTCCCATTCATCAGAAGACTGCACTGAAAATAAAACTAGACAGAAAAGAGTGTTTTTCTGCCACAAATATGTGCCACCTTTACAACTTCAACTATTAGGAGTATGCTAGGGAACGAACTCATTCTCTTTTATGACAACATGTGGCTTCGGTGGCAATGGTTCAACAGGTAATCAGAATAAAAGGAAAAATTTGAGAAAATGAACACATCCAAAAAAATCAGAAGTCATTCAGTGTGGCTAAAGCTATAGGTAAATGTAAGAAACTCACCTAATCTTAGGGCTCACTATTAGGATAGCGAGTTTCAAATTTAACTTTAGGAAATGAAAAGGAACATGAATTTAAAGAGAAAAGAGCATAATTATATTTGCATCTGTTAAAGATTATGCTTCTGGCAGTGTATGCAGTGGATAGTGGCTTAGAAAATGAGGAAATAGTGGATGAGGAAATAGGGAAGTTCGGATGAGATGCCATTTCTTAGCAAACGGGAAATACAGGGCCTGGACCAGGAAAGCAACCATGAGACTGGAGAAAAAGTGTAACTATAGAATATTTTGGAAGAACAACAAATATGCTTTGGTGACAAATTAAAATAAGAAAGAAGGATGAACTTGTGATGATACCAAGACTCCTGACTTAGTGACTGGATGATTGTATCATTTTCCCAATGATGAATATAATTTGCCTCTGAGTTTCCACAGTTAGCAAGAGAGAAGGCTGTGGATTAGGTAACTTTTGAGTGTTTTACGTTTTTTAGATTCATTTCATCCAGAATGGTCATTTTTACATAACATTCAGTTTAAAGGCAGGAGAGAAAAGGAAAGACCAAAAAGCACCAAAAATGAGAAGAGAAAGGAACAATGACCAAACTAATAGAAAATGGAAGTAAAAACAAGGGAATAAAAGAAAGAGGTCCAATACAAATAGACTGAAACGCTTTGATCAGATCGATGTGCACATCCACAGCAAACAAAACACAATTCGAGAAGGATACTGGCATATCAGTAGTTAAACACACAAGAGTAACACAAATAAGCATGCGTAGAAGTGTCCTTAGCTACATTATGAAATGAAGAAAAGCCGAACACACTGAGACTTGACTTTTCATGATATAGCCTTTTATTAGAAAATAAGTTAACACCAGTATGATCACTTCTGTAATTCACAAATCAGAACCATACCACTGGAAGCCTACAAGTAAGGCTACAAATGTGAGCCTTAAAGCAACAATTACAATTAAGATAATGATATTTTACCTAGAATATTCTCTTCATACACTTGCCCTTAGAAATATTGTCACTGCAAAAACTGTGTCTATTTCAATAATGCAGGCATAAATTAACACTAATGACTTTTAGTACTTACTTAACACACTAGAATAAAATTTAATCAAAGACCAAAAGATCTCACTTACTCAAGTGTTTTAATCAACATCTTCTACTCCACTGTATTCATATATTGACCTGAGCAGTTTTGCTTACCACTTTCAAAGACTCTCCAGTGCTCATGACTGATTTTATCTGAGGGACATCTCTAACTACTTGCCTCATATATTCTATGTTCCAGTTATAAAGCACTGTTTGACTTCTGATGATTTTTTCTACAGAAGTTACCTTGAATGGGAAGTCCTCTCCTACCCTTGCCTTTCAACAAAATTTTATTTAGTCCTTGGTATATGCTGTTCTAGATATAGTTCAAGAGATAAAAAGAGAGACAGAGGCATTACCCTCAAGGATCTGATGGCTAAATGGGGTTGGCATGTAAATAAATACTTAGGACACAATAACTGCTATTTACAATGTCATGGAAATAACAGTAATAGAATAAAGAAGTAAGCCACGTTGTTTTATAAAGTCAGACTTCAGCTCAGTTTTAAAAATAAGTTAATAGGGCCAGGAGTTTAGCTCAGTGGCTTAAGCGCCTGCCCTGGCAGGTGTGAGGTTGTGAGTTCGATCCCTGGTGCCGCAAAAAAAAAAAAAAAAAGTTAATATAAACGGTGTCAACATGTTACAGCTTGGGCATAGTCTGTCTCCTAAAGATTCAGGTGCTGAAAATTTGGTCTCTGTCTTGGTTATTTTTCCCTCGTTGCTGAGAAAAAACTCCTGACACCCAAAATTAGGGAAGGAAAGATTTATTTAGCTTACAGTTTTTGGAGGTTTCAGTCCATAATCAGCTGGTTTCAAGGCAGAGTGGCATGGCACCGGGGCAACACTTCAAGGCAACAGCCAGGCAAAAAGCAGCCAGCGTAAAAGGGGGCAAGAGCAAGCCTGTTCTCCTCCCTTATATTGTACACAGGCCACTCCCTCCCCCTCCAGGGTGGGTGTAGCTTCACAAATATCCTTGCCTCCCTTTGCACAGGATGAGGATATTTACAAAGTAAGAACCCTGGCTCCCTGCTCCCTACTGAGTTAAACTTCTGACCTTCTCAAATTGACACAATGAACAGGTAACTGCTTGTGCTCTACACCCTAGGATGTAGAGCTGCTGAGTTACTTAATCAAGCTTCTAGACTTCTCAAGTTGACACAAGGTATAAACCATAACAATCTCCCATTTGAAAATACTGATAAGTGATAGGGTCTTTAAGAGGCAGAATCTACGAGAGTGATTAGGTCAAGGGGTACAACTTTCATGAATGGATTAGTATTGGGGTTAATATCTTGAGAGACTGGGTTAGTTCTCTCAAGACTGGATTAGGTCTCATAGGAGTTAAGTTGGGTCTTATAGAACTGAATTAGATAATATGATTTGCCTCTCCTCATCTCCCCATCACACATGTACTCTTCCACATGAACCTTTATCCTTCTCCTCTTCCACCTTAAACTGATGCAGCATGAAGCCCTCACAAGAAGCTCAGTAGACTTAGCACCAGGCTCTTGAATCTCTTGAACTGTGAGCTAAATTCTTTATCAATTTCAGTCTTTGGTATTTTGCATTACCTTCAGAAAATACATAAAGACAACCTATAATTGAATGTTATTCATCCCTAAAAAAGGAAGGAAATTCTGACACAAGATACAACATGGATGAACTTGAAGATAATATGCTAAATGAAATGAGTCAATAACAAAGGAACAAATCATTATGATTCCACTGCCATCAGAACCTTAATGTAAGGACTCAAAACTCATAAAAGTTATTATGGTGGATGACAGAGAGTGGGAGACAGGCGGAGTGGGGAGTTAGGGTTTTATGGGTATAGAAATTGAATGTTGCCAGTTGTGAAGAGTTCACAAGATGGACAGTGGTCACAGCTGCATAACAATATGCATGTGGTCAGTACCGCTCAATTTCACACTTACAAATGGTGTGGTAAATTTCATGGTAAGTATATTTTATCACAACTAAAAATAATAAAAGTTGACATTCACCAGAGGGACAAAGGTGAATGAATATTTAAATGAGATCAAATGCAAAGACATATAAATGAGAAACAGCACCACAAAAGTTTTTATAAAAAATCAATTTGAAGGTAGAGAAAAAGAACAAGAAGGGACTAGGCTGGACAGAGATGCAAGGGCCAGACCAAAAAGTGTCTTAAATATAATCAAAAGATCAAAAAGTGCTTTGTATGTAATATAAAGGAGTTCACACTTTATATGATAAGGTAGAAACTACCTAATCAGAATACCAGAGTTTATAAACGTTGCTTCAAATGCTGGCATCCCTAAGGTCTTTGTTCCTGCCCCTCTTTGTTTCTCAAAATATGCACAACAAATCTGTTAATTTGACCATTAGGTCCAACTGCGATCAATACATTGATGTCAGTCAAATAGGCATCTCTAACTCCTGGGGCCCTATATACAAATTCCCCATTTAACAGTTCTGCCTATGTGTCTCAAAGCATCTCAAAATTAGCATGCTAAAACCTGAATTCTCTTTTGCTTTCTACCTTCCCCCATCATTGCTCTCAACCTGGAACTTCCTATAATCTTTATCTGAATGAATGACCTTTTATCAAATAACTCACCCAAGCCAACATCCTAGGAATCATAAGAGCCTTGAAATTCCCAGTACTTACTACAGTGGCAGTGAACCCTCAACCCTCAATAAGTAGTTGCTGAGTAACTTGCAAAGCAACAGAGAGGAAACTGCAAAGCAGGGTGTAGGTTAGCAAACAGAAAGCAAATCGATAAAATGAGACACAGGGAACTTGAGGAGAAGAATAAATTGATAGTCACAAATTTGACAGAATTCATTTTTTATAATAAAAAGGAAAAAGGAGTTCAGGATAATATCCAGTTTACTACCACGTACTTTGATGTGGATAGTTTTGCCATTAATTAACCAAGTAAGAAAGACAGAAAACTAGATTTGGGTGATTATCATTGTCTTTAATAGTTAAAACACTTAAGGAAAGGAAACTGCATTTATTTTTGTGCCTTCAGCTACCAAAACAGTATAGGTCCAGTAACAAATACACTAGATTTACCCTTTGTGGCTTGCAGGTGTGATTATCATTAGAAAAAGGGAGATGAACCCAGAAAGTGGAATATGTTTGAAGGAGAAAATAATTCAACCTTAAGTGTACTAAATTTAAGTGTCATCTGAACATGCACCCCTTCATTTATTTGCTTACTTGCTCGCTCACTCGCTAGCTGTTTTCTAGGCACCTATCAGACCAGAGACTTCCAGTAGACATGGTCAGCTGAGAGCTGCAGTGCAGAAGTGGAGCCTCAGAGTAGGCCAGAGCTAGCAAGAGGCACCCTGGGCTACAGGGTGGGGGACTCCAGGTTCAGATGGAGACTCCAGGTTCAGACTCACAAATGATGCCACAAAGTGAACAAAACTGATAAGCAAGAAAACAGAACTGGGACAGTGAAAAAAAATGACCAAGGGAGACCAAGAACTCAGAGAAGCCATATAAGAAAACAGCAGAACACCCAAAGCTAAGTGAACAAAGAGACTCATGTGAAGAGACCAGCAAGAATAAATCTTCAAGGTCAGAGTAGTATTAAATGCTGCAAACTAGTAGCCCATAATTTAGTTCCAAAAACAGGACAAAAAATTCAATCTAACTGACAAATATTTCAGGCCTAGAGATTCACACAGCTGTGAATACTGTCTCCAGATTTTATTTTAATGACTGTAATGGAGTATCTATGGAGGAAAAACAAACACAAACATAGCATGCCTACACTTTTCTTTAAATACAGAGAGAAGAACTATTACTTGGTTTATATACAGATCCATGTGCACTCTGTCTCTGAAAATGTTTCAAAAAATTATCTGAATCTGAACTCAAATTATACTGAGTCATACAAAGTGCAAAGGGATCAACAGAACTCTCTCTCAAAAATATACTAACAGAATAATCTAAAAACGAAACAGTTCTTAGCCAGGCATGGTGGCACATGCCTGTAATCCCAGCACTTGGGAGGCTGAGGCAGGAGGATCATTGCAAGTTTGAGACCAGCCTAGGTTACAAAGTGAGCTCAAGGCCAGCCTGAACTGCATAGTGAGACCCTATCTCAAAAAGACAGAAAAAGAAAGAAAGAAAGAATTCTCGTACCAAAAAAAATTTATAGTTTTCCTTCCCTCATTAAATTCTCAGGTTTATTTTCATTTCAAAGTCCGTAATCTTTTGATAAATTCTATTAAAAATTCAAGAAAAGAAAATCAAAAAAGAGATAATTCCAATAGTCTGGTTAAAATGAACATTCACACAAGATTTCTAGATTAACAGAATAAATGTCCAACATAACGATAATCTATATGAAAACTAATCCCATAGTATTTTCTAGGGAAGAATATCCCTAATTTTGTGCATAGGTTGCTGTAAAGTACTCAGCACAGACCCAGGCACAGAGAAACTCAAATGCAGCACACAGGCCCATGAAGTCCTCAGTCTAGAGGACAGAAAAAGGCTGCCTGCAAAGTAAGCTTCATGCACATGTGCTCCAAATGTTACAAACTTTGCAAAGTCTTCCATACAACACAAAGACAGAGAAGATGAATCCAGTTTTCCCTTTGTCATATGTCTAGAAAATTTTCACTCCTTTACCTCTGTATACTTCACCTTTAAAAAGTCCACAGATAATTGCTGATTTGTTACCTCCATTGGTGAAGCCAAAAGACACGTCAAGAAAAAAAGAGACTAAGCATAGGCTTAGAAATAATAGTAAACTTTATGCCAAAATACTGTGTAGCTTAAATAAAATACTTAATATATTTGTATACACTAAACAAGAAAAAAAATCCCATTCTGCATCTCCATCCTTTCTATTCATGTCCTTTATAGCATTTAAGATAACTGAAATACAAATGGAATTTAGATAAGTAGATCTCTAATCAGGCAAAAAAGAAGTCATATGAAACAGGTTCCTATGATCATTTATTTTTTAAAATGATGCTTTTCCACATAGAGCTACTTCTCAATCAGGTACATGCTTGGAAATATCTTTAAAAATTGCTTGGATTGTATTAGTTCTGATGATATAGGCAACTGCTTAGAAGATAACAAGAGGCATCATGATAACCGTGGTTGTTTCACTATTGTTTTGAAGCCCTGTATTGCTTCCATTGTTTTATTTTTATTGGTTTTATTCTGTACTATTTTGTTTGATTTTATTATGCCTGATGGTATGGGCAGTTATTTTGAAGATAACAAGAGGCATTATGGTAGCCATTATTGATTTCCTCTTATCTTTTTTTGAAGTCATGTACTATGTTCATTGTTTTGTTTTGATTGACTCTATGCTGTTTAATTTCATCTGGTTTTATTCTCTTCAAAATAAAAAACAATTGCTTGGAAGCATCCTATAACCCTACCAGAGTTTTTCAGTGATAATTAGAACAAATGGAAATCATAAACTCTTTGAACCTACTGGCGTCAAAGGTCCTGTAATCTGATACCTTTCTCTGTCTGAACACTTACAATGACAGCTCACTATTCAGGAAGAGTTCAGTTACAGATCTAATAATTTTCTTTAGTAATGTGCCAAAAGCTTTCCCCATGTAACTGTTTCAAATTATTAAAATCCATGAGCACATACAATGCAACCATCCTACTACCATATCAACTAAGTCTTTTCCCAAATTATACTTCACTCTCTGTCTATGCTTTTCTATGATAAAGTTCACCCTCACTGTATCTCTATTCTGATTAGTGGGAAGATTTATGAAAAGAAAAGCAGGAAAATCCATGTTTTGAGATTTTTTTATTTCCTGAATGACATCTCTGTGCTTCAGTTTTTCTTGTAAAATGAGCAAGATAAGCTACAGGATCTTCTATGATGCTACCCATTTCAATCTCCTATGCTATAGTAAATAATTACACCTTCACTAGAATCTAACCACATTTACTCCAGGTAAAGAATATTATATAGGTGGCAGGAAAAGCAGTGTACAAAGAAGAAATACTTTTTTAACCTATCTACATCTAAGGCATGGAATAAAAAAATTCAAAATATAAAACCACAAAAGATTAAAGCCAATTTCATGTACAAATGATTTATCAATGTCAAATGTTGAAAAAACATTCAAAAGTCAGAGGAAATACTTCACCTGATGTTTAGGAGTTTCAGGGCATTCAACAGCACTCCCCGTTTTACATCGTAGTCTATTTTCTGATCAGTTCCAAAGCTGGGAGCTCGATTGATCTGAAATTTATAAAGAGACAATGACAGTAGGCAAGTGTTGCAAGGTCAATAACTATTCACGGCATTCTTTTTAATCTAATGTGATCTCCAGTCCTTACAAGGACTCTACAGTGAATCACAGAGCTTCATGAGCCATGTAGTCTGGTTATCACTATCACATCTCTGCTGCCCATCACCAATCCCTACTGCTTTCAGATGAGGACCTTCAAGGGGAGCATCTTCTGGCACTCTCTCCAACCCACTACTCAAAGTTAAAAGTGACTTATCTTGACAAAAAGTCAGAAGAAAAATTAAAGTGCTATTTGTGTTACCAACACAGTAACGATTACATGCATGGACAGACAGTATGTAGAAAATATCAGTGCCTGGTTTTCATTGCTTCATATCTTCCTATGAATTCATCTCCTTCTGTTTAAACAATAAATTTTGCTTCTTTCTAGCTGGCTCAAACACTATTTATCAATTTCCATTTCAAAAGGTATTGACTAACTCAGAAGTTAAGCTTAAAGGTAGCTGCAGACCAACTTCTAGGAGCTTTTCTAACAGTGTAGGGAAGAATGGAAATAAAAAAAACATTTGTTTCTATCCTACTTTCTGACATCATCTCTAGGAATTCATCTAGGTGAAAAACAAGAAGCAACTTTATACGCCTTGAAATACATCATACAAAAGTCTATCACTTCAAGAGCTAGTGTTTCTTCGTTTTTTTTGTTTGTTCGTTTGTTTGTTTTGTTTTGTTTTGTTTTTTAAAGACAGGGGTATTACTGCTGCTGTGAAAATTTACTGGCATAGCAGGTGTTTAAGAAAATTACTTAATCAATTAAATCAATTAGGACACTGCTGAAATCAAATCTACAGGTTTGTTTCTAGAACACAAACTTATCTCAATAAAAAATGTCTGCTACTAGTTATAATTGTACCAATCCATCAACACAAAGACAAAACAACTGATAACATGCATTCTATCTCTGGCAACTGAGGAGATGCCACGTTAAGCTGAAAAAGCCATCGAGGAATATTGTGTCTCTTATAAATGTGACACAGGTTTACTGTAGAAAAACTATAAATAGAAGGAAAACAACAAAAGATCACCTGTTAGTATACTGTTAACCTTTGATAAACAGTATTCAGATATTTTCTGTGCATAAAAATTCATTTTAGCCTCTAAATGGATGTCTTAATATGATAACCACACTTTATTTTATATGCCAAATTTTTCTCTTAGCAATACATTATGAAAATCTTTCATCTTGCCACCATTGTTATCGATTCACAGTATTCCTTCCATATGGCTACGTCACATTGTATTTTCATGCTTTTATGACTTAGCAGGTGATGAACAGATTCCTGTTTTTGTGAAATGGTCTCAAAGAGAAGGAAATCACTGGAAAAGTGCAAGAACACCCACATCTTCTAGGTCAGTTTGAGGAACAGACTGAATCCGTTACTCTAAGTGCTAAGCAGTTCCCCTTCCAAATGCAGAAAAAGAATAAGTAATACATGGATGAAAAAAGTTTCATCCATATTTACTTAAATTCCTGGAATTTGTAAGACAATGATACTTCTGCTGCTACATATAATAAGATTATAAAATAACCCAACATTTAGAACTGATGATTAAGCAATTCACTGGAGTGTTATCTACTTTATAGAATTCTTCAGGTAATCCATTCAAGTTGCAGCTGGGAATCCCGCCAGGTATATCCTTCATCCACGATAAATCTTGGATCGCTTCATATCTCTCTATTCTTACCTCTCACAGATTATTCCCTTTACTGGAATGTAAAGTATTCTATGAGGGAATACATCTACATATGACAAACTAAATGTGGACAGACAGTAAAACTTAATCAAGTTGCATGAGAAAAAAATCAAGAAATAAAACAAGAACCACAAATGGCTGACAAAAGAAACTGAAAACTAGACAGGCTTCTACCCAGCTAAGTGTTCCTCTGCAAGCTCAGTGGTTTCTTTGGTTCTCACTTCCTACCACAATTCTAAAACAGACAAAACCCAGCAGATGTTACAATTTTAAAGTTCAATCAGCTTGTAAAAAATGCAGAGTGGAAAATAAATTAATAAACACTCTTACTAATGGTCCAAAACAAGATCAATGAAGACTGTCGTTCCCTCCAACCTGCAGCACTCAACTGACCTCTCACCTATACCTACCAGCTCCACTGGCCTCTATTCTACCTTCTTTAGCCTTAAAATCTCTGTCCGAATGTTCCTTCTAAAAAAATTTAAAAAAAAAAAAACTCTTGAAAATACATAAGAGACATCAATCACTCTATTGTTTGTGCTGTTTTCTTGTTTCCCTATGAATACTATTACCACATATCTGAGTCTTCACTAGGATCAGAGCAAGTATTCTGTCCAATTCTTGTATTCCCATCTCTTAGCACAACAACTCCAACTTAATATACCTTTGTTTAATTTACAGGTACTTAAAATATTTGCAGTATATAATACTCTATAATTTTTCACTCTAAAAAAATGGTTTTCTATGATTGAAATTCTGTTCAATTTTGCTACTACCAAATCAACATCTGAAATTACTCTACTCAGCTAAAACTTGGTACTTTCTCAGAAGTACCTTCTACTTTATTCCACTTGGTGGCGCCCAAAGGCTTTTAACAGTATACTCGATCAGAACTATTACAATTTCAGCAGAGAGCAGAGCAATACACAAAGCAAGATCTAAAAAGGTTAACTATTTTAAAATGCTTAGTGGTCATTATACGCAGTTTCTGATTATGTATAGTTTTTAATGGCTCTGATTTATCTGGAAACAATGAAGGAAGGGATAAAGAATGAAGAACCATGATATTTTGAGCCTTTAAAAAATATACAGAATTCAGTCAACTATGGTTTAATAAATTAACGAAAAACTGCAGTCAGGAAAATGCCTTTCTTTAAAAGGTAACAAAAAATACTTATAGTCATTATTTTCTGCAATCCTTTCAGTTCTTCCTCCTGAAAATATCTTCACTACTTCTCCACCCATCGAGAATTTAAAAAATAAGTAGTAGATGCAGAAAAAGCACAGTTACATAGAACAGGAAACAGCTTCTATACACAAAAGAGTAACTCTTAAGAAAATCTTAGCCTTTAGTAAGATGAATGGCCTAGGCAATGGAAGAAGCAATGGTTTAACAAAGTACTCAGATCTTATTTCTAGGACCAAGAATGGATCAAATATGAATAGTCAGCAGAGAACCATTCTTTGATTAGAAATGCAATACACATTATTTGCTCACAGTAGATAAACACTCTTCCCCTTTCGCACTCCCTCACCCTCCTCAACCTCTCTCCATTAAATGAGAAAGCATTTATTATTCGTTAATGTTATAAATATAACTTCCAACTTCTAAATCACTTACTTAAAAGAAAAAATCAATTTAAAATGGAAGGTAGTTGTGGATTACATCTTCTACCATAATACATTCCTTAAAATATAATTCAGTAAACATTGTTTAGGTATGTGCTACTTTCCTGATAGTTGCCTAAACAATATTTTAGTAGCCCCAAGACAAAAGCATGACCCAGGATCAAAAAGCCTAGAGGAAATTGCTGGAGGGGGCATGCTGGACAACATGACTCATAAGGTCCCTCATAGATAATTAAATACGACTGGCAGGAAACACAAAAATCTTCAACAGAAATGGTCATACTCTCACTTACATTTTTTCATTTTTCAAATGTTGTTTGGTAATGTTTTATCATTTCAGAAAAATAATGACAACTGACCTTACTAGGGCTGGGCAGCAAACCCAAAGGTGTATACAGCTGACCAGTTGGGCGGAGGGGGAGCACCCCAGGCATGTAAGAGAATTTGTCAGCTGGGGGGGGTGCTGAGTTCTGATTGCTGAACAATGAACAAATTGGAGCTTCTCTCCTTCCTATTGGAGCACAGGGTGCTGAAGAGCAGGCCCCCATGCTGAGGAGAGGGAAAGTCTAGAGCACATCAGATAGTACAGTCCATAAGGTTGAGAAAATAGTACAAATAGCTCACTAACAGCACATCCACCTTTATATTCAAAAATCTCACATCTGAAATTCACTTAATTAATGCTAATTTGGGCAAAACAATATCAAAACACATATTGATTCATTCCTAGATATTCTAGTCCCCTCATTTCCATTCTCTTCCTCCTACACACTCCACTCAGGCCTCCAAATCAGATAAGGGAAACAACTATTCCAAGCACACATTTAAAGCACATTTGTTTCAATACATAAGAACTGTGATAACCTCTCTTTCTTTTTAAAGAACACCTTACCTCCAGAAGCCATGGCTTTAGTTTTCTATCCAACAAAATGTCAAATCCCAAAACTTCGAAACAAACACTTTCACTTCCTGGAGGTTGACCAGGTCTGCACATTCGATAGGCATGTAGGACATGAGGTTCTGCTACAATCAGAGTCTTTACCACCAGTTCCTACAAAGATTGTGACAAAGGAGGTGAAATGTCTTATTTACTTCATTTACATTTGAACAAACAGGACCTGAGCCTCCTCACATTCTGGCCAGAGTTCGGGGCTCCATGCTGTCCAGCCCCTGCCATATTGTGACTTCATGTCATTCATCTCTTCCTTTCTTCCCTACCTTACGCGCTTTGGATTTTTCAGCTCAGTAACGCTTCCTTTGTAGGTCCCTGGCACTCATTATTCTTTCCTCCTGGAACATCCCTTCCCCTACATCTGGCTCTGTGGTATTTAGTGACATCTCCACTGAGCCCATCTGAAAATTAACTACCAACCATTCCTTATAGCATCACATGGGATGTAACCAGTTTTTTTTTTTAATCAGAACATGGTTCTTTTCTGTTTTATTTAGTAATAGTCCCATCCCTAATGCCTGCGATAGTGCTTCATACTTACATGCTTAAAAAAATCTATGAACAAATAAGTAAAGTAAAAGTTAATAAATGTTCAATAAATGTTCCTTCTATTAAATGTGTGAGAGTAGAACTGTGTGTTCACCCCATACAAAAGGGACGGGGACGACAGGAAAGAAAACTTCCAAGGAGAGTACATTACTCTGCAAACACCACACTGGAACCTCTACTTGGACAAAGGCTGAAAGGATTAGAAAGACAGGACCTACAGGAGTTTAGTTTCTTTGTACAGTGGTGATTTTGTAGTTCCAAAGGTTTATCTGTGAAAATAATACTTCTGATCAAATAACTTACTATCAACACTTCTTTTTTAAATAGTGAATGCTGAAAGTGTTAATATGAAAGTCAGAGCAGATTACCCAAATATACAGTGAAACAGTGCAGACGCTACACAGAATCCTAACTCTGGAATCTTCTAAACAACTCACTTCTTTTTCATTTTATTTTTATTAGCACACGTTTGCAGTACATAATGATTAGATTCCAAGCAGAGACTTGATATGTGTACACAGTAAATCTTAATTCTTTTTCCATCTCCATCCCTATCCTTCTCTCCCCTTCCTGCCATCTCTCAGCCTTCTTTCCTTTTGCAAAAGATCTCTCTGTTGCTAGAATATTTTCTGTAAAGAATCACATACTATTACTAGGATGATTACTAGTGCTAATTTTTTAAGAAGTTGTTTTATTGAAGTTTGAGAACAAGCAACAACTCATGAAATATCAAGCAATCTCATTGGTTTTCACTTAAAATACAGTATATTAGTTTTCAAACTTCTGCCCTGAAAGTACAGGCAATAGAGAAAAGCAATAAAGAATTTGACTCTCAAGTCAGACTCTGGGTTTGCTCTTGGCTTTGCTGCTTGACATGTGGGCATCTCAAATTAGACTGCTTAAACTTTGAAATTCATTTTTCCTAAATATAAACTGCAAAAGGTTGGTATAAGGACAAAATGAGATTCTATGTAGAATATTTAGCATAATGCCTATAACAGAGTAAAGTTTCAGTACATGTTAGTTACTTAACTATTACTGTTAAACTACCATTTTCTAGAGTTCCACCTTGTAAGTTAGGTCAGACACAAATATTACGCTACCTATAGATGAAGCAATGTGTGTCACACAGGAGAGAAAAGGAAGACAGTCACTAACCTTACTGTCACCCAGAACCACAGTTCAGTTCATATTTGGGGATAAATATTGGACATGCCACAAAAGGTTGTGAAAAACAAAATGGGAAGTTTTAAGATACCAAAGTGTATAAGATGAGAGATAAGAGGGTAAATCTATGGAGATAACTTTGAAACAACTTAACAGTGGAAAAAAATTAAAACTCTGTCCAACAAAATTATCTATATGAGACAACATGGACTGTACGGTGTAACAGTGAGTATTATTTAATAGGCCTTGAATTACAAATTTGTGTTCTTGCTACATAGAAAACAACACACTTTTAGACCATAAAGGGCAAAACTACAAATAGATGTACAAGTCAGGGGCAATATAACCAAATACAAAGGATATTCTACTACTGCTTTTGAACATTTCCAACATAGTGTCCTTCCAAAATACAATTTATATACATGTCTCTTAAATATATAAGCAGTATTCACTCAGTAGGAATGGCTTTATGAGTCATTATCATTTTTTATTTGACTGACTTTCTATGGACTTTTTATTCATTCTTGACTAACACAAAGCACACAACTCTGTTCTTCACAGGTTGGTTAATGAAAGAGAGACAGAGACACAGAGACACAGACAGAAAAAAGAGAGAGAGAGAGAGAGTCATTTTTTAGAGGAAGTACCCAAAAGAAAGGTTTTTACCAAAACAAAGGTTTTTAATTCATGGAATTTATAAAGCATTAAAATAAAAATGTGTTAGGTAATTGCTTTCACTATCTCCTCCTATAATTCTCTTTTTATCTTATTCCATTGATTCACATTAAAAAGATACCAACATAAAGTACACCAATTCTTAATAAAGTAAACTTTCAGATAATTACATAAATGTAGAGTATGTGGAAATATAGAGTACATGGAAAAGTTGATTATTTCACTAGTCATTTATGGATTATTAATATAAGAAAGAATGATGCAAAGCTCACTCATTTATAGACTAAAGAATGAAATGTCTCATTACTTAATAGGTCCACAACGGCCATTTTTAGGTTACATCTAAAAATTAACCTTTAGACTGTAACAGAAAAGTTAATTTTCATACTTCCATATTATTGTTAGTCTGGTTTATATACCTCCTCTTAATTACCCTGTGAAGGGAATAGCACTGAACCAATGTCTTGGAGAATAATGAGGCTAATTTCTCTCTAGGTGAGTCTCTACATTCCTCCCTAAGGCAGCCCAATGGATTCCACATGTTTACAAAGAATCAAATACACGTGGAAGATACTGATAACGAGAGAAAAAAAAAAAAAAAACACAGACTGCCACAGGGTATGTAAAACTTTCTTGGTGCTACTAAACTAATCTAAGGACTTATTCATTGAATCATCTAGGTATCATTAGGTAGAACTTTCCATAAATAAGCTACTATCCAAAACTAACGAATTTCACCACATGGATGCTTCTAAGACAGTAAACTATCATTTTTAGAACAATCTTTGGCATTAGCCTTCATAAATTAAATAAATGTGCATTTATGTAATGAAATTTCTAATTTAGATCTATTTAGTCTCTCAGGAAGATACAATGGAAGATTAATAAATTGGTAGGCATCTGACCAAAGCCAAATCCAGAGGACAGACATTTACCAATGAGCAGAATGAGACACACTGAGCAAGGTAACCGACAGGCTGGTTCTGACTAGTGGCTACCCCATATGGACCTCCCCTCCTCTTCCCACAGTTGGCGGAACTCTTTACCATCTTCTCTCTAGGTCACTGCACTCCTTACTTTTCTGACAGCTCTGCACCTTTGTGCATTCTGTGCTATGGAAAGATAGACTGATCAACCAACAACACAATCAACCAGAGAATAAATATAATGATGCTGATTTTTCTGATTCTCTTGATGACATAAAACCAAGTCCAACCAACTCTGAACTTTCATGGTCATTTTCCAAGATTTATTTTAACTGTATCTTAGGTGTCCCTAAAAGAAAGCTAAATTGCTCAGTGGCCTAAGCGCCTGCATGGCAGGCACAAGGTTGTGAGTTTGATCCCAGGTACCAAAAAAATAAATAAAAAAGAAGAAAGCTAAATTGAACTGTATGGCCCTAATTATATTAAGTATTTTCAACCGACATACTCATCTAACTTTAAATCTTATTTTAGTACTTCTGCAAGGACTGATAGAGGATCTACTTCACCAAAATTATCTTTGTTTCTAGTTTCACTCTCATCAACCTTTGGAATTTCATCATTGTTATGGCTTTGTCAACTGTATGCCAAATACACACTCTTGTTTATCTGATTGATCACTTCCCCGAGGCAGCATTTCAAGTTCAACATAGTTACAATGGAACTCATCATCATAGCCCCATGGACTTCAAAAACCTCAACTCAAGTGTCACTGTTTTCAGGAAGATCCTTCTAGCCATGTCTTTTTAAACTGAAAATATGTGGCTTCCTCTGCATCCCACAGAACCTGACGCATGCCTCTGCAGTTGTACTTCCTACATTGCATTTTACTGACAATGTAGGACAGTGTTTTCCCACTGGACTAAGTGTTTTGAGGATTGCAGCTGTGTCTTCTAGACCTTTATCAACCGAGACAGGCTCCTGCTGTTTGCTAAATAAATGGACAATACATAAGCAAACCAAGTATTTTTTAATTTCAAAACCAAGTTCTACATCATAAAATAAAATCCTTCCTACTCTATTTCAGATAATGAATGCCACAAGCATTTTTCCTACCATTCTTCCTTGAAATTTCAGAAGGGCCTCTGAAAGTGTCCACCCTGGACATTTGGTTAATCTCACTGTTTACCAGTGTCACCTAGTTTACTATCGCCCAATTCATACCATTCTTTTCACTTCAGCTACTTGGAAGAGTCTCCCACAAGACCTGCTCTTGGTCTCTACTTTAATGGACCCTACACGTATTCTCAAATTTATCTTTTAAGTGCAAGGGGGTTTTTTGGTCATATTTCTCTCTTCCATTAAAAACTGGATGAATTCCCATTATTTTACCACGTTGTGCCTTACTTTTCAGGCCTAAAATCTTGTCTCCACAAACAACTCTTCAGCAGGAGGCCCTCACAAATCTCCCACATACTGCATGTGACCACCGAAGCCACCTACCACTGTTCTCACCCTCCCATGCCTTAGTTAGGCTTCTGCCTCCCCCTAAAATTCCCCTCTCCCTAGCAGCAAAACTCGTTTATGTCAAGATAGATCACGAGGACCGCTTCTTTCATGAAAATGTTCTTTATCTGCCCAAGCTAATGGAATCTGTTCTTTATTTAGAATACTTAATGGCATTTTAAACTGACATTAAGAAAAGACAGTTACAATCAAGGAATGGGGTAATCTTACTGAAATATCACTCCAAAACTTGGCGACATCATGGTGATTTTCTTGTAAAAATTCAGTGAACCACTTAATGGAGCGTTTGCTGCCTCTGTCTTCGGTTTCATCTCGTTCAAAACGCTCGTTATGCTTGTTCACAGAGTAGTTGGTCAGATGCATGTACAACTGGGTCTGTAACAAGCAAGAACCAAAGCCATTGCCACCTATGAGATTCTGCAGCTTTATGGGTTCACAGAAAAGAAGGCAAAGACTAACAAGTTTAACGTTGAAATGATACACATTGACAATCTCATGGTTATTTAGTTTTCAAGTAAAATGGAATGACAGATTTTTCTTGAAAGGCCTGAGAACGCGATCATCTACAGAAGCACTTGAAATATTATTCACAATACTATCTACCATGAAAAATATCAAATGGATATGAATATAGAAAATAATTAAAATGTGATGCTGCATATCTCTAAGCAAAAAAAATACTTCAAGTTTATTTTTGTTTTTAATGTTTTGGGCCCTTTCAGTTTACACGCAAAGTTGCTGGAGGGAAGGAATTCTGTGAGAAAGACTTCCATGTTCTTTAAAAGAAAAGTAAAAATATAAAGCCCAGGTATGCAGTACAGACCAAGAGGCAGGACTGCCAAACTCACCACTTCACTTGGCACTGGCTGGGAGGCCACTTTACCTCATCACCAGCCAGACAGGGAATGCGCCACAAAACGCTGTACAGATCACTGAATGATCAACAGTGAATGCATCATGCTCCACACCCAGGCTCCTTGTGATTAGTCTGTCTTTATTTTTTTGTTTGTTTGTTTTCTGTTTTTTCCTGTTTTTGAGACAGGATTTTGTTATATAGTTCAGACTAGCCTTCAACTCACTATGTAGCCTATGCTGGCCTATAACTCACAGTGATCTTCCTGCTTCAGCCTTCCACACACTGGGATTACAGGTACATACCACCATGCCCTGTTCTAGCCTCTTTATCCTTAAATTTGTTGATATGAGTTTCCTTAAATAAACTTGAAAATAATCCAAAATTTAAATTTCTCATGTTGTCAATTAATATACATCTAATGATTCCTTCCTCAAGCTAGCATCAATATTCCTCAAATGTTATCTTTAATTGCTACCTTCCTCGTAATCCTTCTCCCAGATTACATTAGATAAAAATATTACATTGGAACAAATACATATTTCATTTGATTATTTTAATCTCTCAATAACAACTACATTTATGTTTTACGTTATTTTTGATACAGTTCCTTAGATCTGCAGTAACAAAATCTTAGAATAGGCAGAAATGATCACTTAGTTACATGTTGTTGAAAAGTCCATGTGCTCTGCACTAATTAGGAACATATTTATTTACTAAATCATCTTTAATGAGCAACTATAGAAGTGAAGGAAGCTATGAACCACACAACAACCTGAAAGGAGTGAAAATAATATAACCATACCCTTCCCTGCCTGTCAGCATACAAGCTCAACATAATAAACTAGTAAATACAGAAACTGTCAAGGATTAGACAATCACTACGTGACAGCAAAAAAAAAAAGAATATTTATTACATTTCAACATTTGAAACTCTGACTTATTATCTGTTTAGTTTAAGAATCTCTAATTCTCATAGAAATGCACCACTTATTACAGAACATATGTTTATCATCTTAAAAATTGGAAATACAAAGAAAACACAAGTAGTAATCTGTTCTCAAAACCAGTGAAAGCATTTTGTTTTGCTGTGGCTTTTTTCAAGTCTTCTTTCTTACCTTTTATGTAACCGCAGTCTCAGTTTACATAAAATGCTGTATTTCACTTCTTAATTTTTTTATGTATCAATTTAGGAACTCAACCACAAAAGCATAGAGACAGATGTGAAATTTAGGTAAAAGTATATCATTCTTCCATGCATGTAAAAACCAAAACCAGAAGCTTATTGATTCAAGAGCATTTGGAAAAATGACACATAGAAGGCCCATTTCTCTTCTCCCTGTCTCTCATTATGATTTCCTAATGCAGTGCATTTAAGAAAATTATATAAAAATAGCTTAGTACATAAGAATGAAGCATTTTATTACCAAAAAAACTTCCAAGTCTTACTCTCTCCAATAGTATCAAAAGATCACTACCTCCTTACATATATAATCCAATTTTAAAACTCCAATTACTTTAATCATTGTACTGGGTGATATGCTATGTACCCCCAAGTCCTCATGTACTTTTGAAGGGGCTGAGTCTGAGGCTTGCGATCAGTTTGTTCTCTAGCGCCGGCCAGGACTGATGATGTGACTGCTACACCCACCCAGGGGTGGAGCTGAGATACAGTGTAAGGGAGGCGGGTCTTCCTCTTCCACCCTTTCTCTCTCTCTCTCTCTCTCTCTCTCTCTCTCTCTCTCTCTCGCCAGTGCACTTGCTGCTTGCGGCCACCATGAATGGTGGTCCCGCCATGCCATGCCGCCTCAGAGCCAACTAAGTAAGGACTGAAACTCCCTAGAAACTGTAAGAATAAATCTTTCCTTCCCTAATTTTGGGTGTCAGGTATTTTGTCTCGACAAAGAGCGAAAAGTAACTAAGACAATCAAAATCTGCAAGATGATAATTCTCAAATTATACTTATCACTCAGATCTCTCTTTAGAACTTAGCCCATGATTTATATCTAAATGCATACAGAATAATAATTCTGGGGGTCACACAAGCATTTAAACTGAACATAGCAGCTTCCCACAAATTCATTAAGAGCGCCTGTGCTCCCTACTCACAAACAGCAACACCCTACAACCCCAGTGCTGGGGCCAAACATTTGAGTTTTCTTTTTGATTTCCCTCTCCCATTGCTCTTTCCACAAACCCAACCTGTCATATTATATCAATGTCATCCGCGTTATCTTGGATATGGTTCAAATACATGGCTGTCCTGTAAGTCCAGCCCTACTGGTATTATTTTCATCTGAGTCACCTCTCCTCATATGTGTCAGTTTTTTGTCTCTTTTACTCTTTTCTGCCTATTCATCTCAACTGCCTTCTCACATTCTCCACACTTAAGACCAAGTGACCTTTTTGCAAATGAAAATTTCATTCCTTCTTTCAGTGCTCCATCTTAACTTAAATTCCAAAATGCTAAGCATGGCCTACAAAATTTTGAAAGATCTGGTTCCTAGGACTCTATCCTCATCTCTAAACATACATTCCTTCTTAGTCTGTGCATTAGCCAATGGAAACAAGTCACTTTTTGCAGGTATTGCAGTTTCTTTTACCTTCAATCCATTCTCCTGCCTGGAGCTTCAACCAACTGCACCCCACCCCACCCAGATCTGGCTAGCTGCTCATTAAGCTTGCAGTTTACAGGCAAGTTCCCTTTCTATCCTTTATCTTTAGCTGGGTTAGGTGCCCCTGCTACGCACTGCCATAGCACCTCAGTTTCTTAGACCATCACACTTACCATCAGGTATTATAAATGCTTATTTTATTTTCTGCCTCCCCACTAGACTGCTGCTTCTGTGAGGTCAAGCACTGTATCTGTCATGGTCACTGTTTTTCCAAAACCAGCACAATGCCTAGAATGTAGTAGAGTTTAAACATTACTTGGTGATTGGCTATATCCACACCTTAAGACCTTTAATGAGATGTTTCTGTTAACAC
>RJWM01020320.1:0-37391 GCA_004363535.1 Dasyprocta punctata
TTTTTTTTTTTTTTTTTTTTTTTTTTTTTTTTTTTTTTTTTTTTTTTTTTTTTTTTTTTTTTTTTTTTTTTTTTTTTTTTTTTTTTTTTTTTTTTTTTTTTTTTTTTTTTTTTTTTTTTTTTTTTTTTTTTTTTGTTTTGCTTTATTGAGTTGTGATTCCCTTGGTTCTGTAGCCCTTCCCGGTGACTGCTTGTTTACGCATTATGTTTGTGACTTCTTCTGACTGTCATTGTTGAGTCAGTCTTACCAAGAAACAATATCAAGTATTTTCTATTTCTCTACTTCTTGAAAAAAAACTTTAATTAAAAAAAAAAAAACTCTTAATGGGAACCTGGCCCTGTCTGTCTTCTCTGTTCTGCAGAAATGTTGAAGGAATTGAACCAGCAGCGCAGAGCGAAAGCGTTTACAGACCTGAAAATTGTTGTTGAAGGCAGAGAGTTTGAAGTCCACCAAAATGTTCTAGCTTCCTGCAGCTTGTATTTCAAGGACCTGATTCAAAGGTTTGCCTTCCTTCCAGCTGTGGTCGGGTCTGTTCCTTTGTAGGACGCTTTTGTGTCGCTTTTCTCCTCCCCTCTCTTGCAGGTTCCTGACGCGTGACTCCCTGTCACAGAGCCAGTAGCCATCTCTCCTCCTCCTCCTCCCCCCAGCGCCCCCCACACACGGCCTCAGAGCAGCCACTGCCCCGCCGCCCACACAGCCCGCAGGTCACCCTGCCCCGCCCCGCCCCAGACCCCACACTCTCAGGGCTCACAGGCCTCCCTAAGATGCGGGGGATGAGAAACTTCACCCTGAGGGACGGCTGTTACACACTGCCCCCTGGGGCCAGCACGGGGACCCCCAGAGCCACCGTCAGTACTGTCCATGGTGAATTAGTGCCAGGACAGCACACGACCAGACCGTCCCTGTAGGGAGGCGCAAGGTGCCCAGAGGACCACCTTCCCCGGCCTGAGTCAGAGGAAGACGCAGACCAAAGCCCCCCGCACCCCGCATGTCTCTGTTCCCGCACACCGAGCCCAGACCACGCTGAGTGCCCACCAGGCGTGTCCTAACACGGCCACTTGGCCTTTGTCCCCCCTCCGCCTGGCCCCAGCCTTGCCCGGCTGTTTCTACTTGGATGAGTCTTACATGGTGCGTGAGCATCGTTTATCTTTTTGCTTTCGTTTTGGTTTGGTTTGGTTTTGGTTTTGGTTTTTCTTTCCATTATGTTGATTTTTTTCAAGTTGTCTGCTTCACACCCTTGCAAAGAAGTCAGGGCCACCTCCTAGCTCCCTAGCGGGGGACAGCAGCAGCGGGGCCAGCCCAGGGCAACGCTCACGTTTCTCTCACCCACCAGCCGATTAATGCTGCTGCTCATTTTGCCTTGCAGCCTCTCCGGGGCGACGCTGAGCCGGGACAGTGCTCAGCGCGGGAGGACAGGACCTCCGCGCGCTTCCCCGTGCTGTGTGTGGACCTGCCAACTAACCCCCGAGCGACTGTGTTTTGTTTCAGGATGGCACACTGGCTGGCATCTCCTTTCTGATCTGTGGTGTCCTTGGGCATAGAGTCGGGCCGCCCAGCAATGCAGGAGGGGCAGGCTCTGGGTGATATCCTGTCTGGTGAACAGCTTGGGTCTGCTGCCCCCACTGCTTGGGTCCTTTCTGCCCAAGAGCAAGGGGCAGAGCCATGAGTTCAGGCTGCAGGGACACACCCAGTGGATTCCCTGGGCCCAGGAGGTCTTTGGGCTGCCGCTCTTGGTGCATCTGCAGTCGGCAATGACCAGCACCCGGGGGAGCTCCCCGAGGCCTTGGGCCTCGCTCAGAGGGCTGGGATTACAGCGCGGTGCGGGGTGCTGAGTGACACCCGAGCAACACCCCGGCCTAGAATGAGGTGGCCGAGAGGCACCTCGAAGTCCTGTTGAACCTGGACTCTGCCATGCAACACAGAAGAGGGCCCTGGAGGGTGAGGGGCTTCTTGGACAGGCTGAGAAGAGGCAAAGCTCTCCAGACAAGGAGGGTGGGGACAGCACAGGGACGTGCCAGGGACAGGGACAGGTGGCCTCCCCCGAGGCAGATGTGAGCTAGGGCAGGCAGGCCCCGGGCTGAGCTAGCCCTGAGCACCTGGGCTTGGGCTGAGCAGCGGGAGGAGCCCCCTCCTGGAGGTGGGAGGACGGGGGAGGCAGCTCCGGGGCCCCGAGGAAGGATGGGTGCTCAGGCACTCACAGGACGGGAGAGGGCCCCCTGGAAAGCTGGAGGTCTGGGTCTAGCCCTGACTCTGACACATGTGCTATGACCTCAGGCCTCAGGTTCTTCTCATCTGTAAACCAGGGGTGGTGAAATGACCATCACCCTAAGGGGACAGTGGATAGGCAGGGTCACCCTGCAGGGGTTTCCCAAGTAGAAACGCCGGGACATGAGAGGACGAAGGTCAGAGGCTCCGAGGGAGGCAGTCAGGTCCACAGACCCACGCGGGCTCAGCTGGGGGCAGATGAACAAAGGAGCAGCTGGCACGTTGGGCTTCAGCAGCCTCAAAGGATGGCCAAGTCCCGCCGTTTCCATGCCTGGTAACTGACCAGATGGGTGGATTCGAGCCCTGAAGGCAGGGCCTAGGTCTGGGGGCCTTCAGCATGCAGGAGGGTCACCCGGAAGCCAGCTGAGCCGTGGCGCCCCCAGGCTAGGGCTCACAGTGTTAGTCTGTGGCCATTTCATTTCCCTGATCCTGGCCCTGGGGCACCCACTAGCATTGGTGCTGATCACTGCAAACAAAAGCCTCGAGGGAGGAAAGCATCTTTACAGGAAGAGGAGCTCCTTTCGGGCCATGTGAAGTCACTGAGAATTTCATGTTCTCAGCGGTTAGAGCAGCTGATGTCACTGCATTCAGTGCCCTTCTCATCTGTGACTCCAGAACCAGAACGGCCCTGCAGGAGAGCCTGAGAACCTGGTCCAGGGGCTCGCCTCAAAGGGGCTGTGCTCTTCCAAGAGGAGGAAACAGGGACAGCGGGGGAACAGAGTCCTGGGGCCTGATTTAGGCGCCAGCACCGACCTGCCCTGGGTGAGCAGTCACAGGCCAGGTGGCCCTCTTCTCCTGGCCCAGGACTCCAAACCTAGAGCCCCGAGCGAGGCCCCTTCCCATCTCCAGCCTCGGTTGGGACACGTGTGTCACTGCAGGCTCAGAGAGCACACGGACCCAGCATCAAGCCCTGCATGCTCAGAGCAGATGCCTCAGCCCCAGGGGGTCGTATGAGCAGTGAAGTCACCCACTCCCCCATCACTTGGCAGACAGGCAGACCCCCCAGGGCCGGGGCTCACACAGATCTCTGGGGGTGCCGCAATCTGATGGGGAGCACTGCAGATGAGTGAGTGGGGAGGCCGGTGCAGAGCGCAGAGCCTGGGACTCAGGAAGCTCCGTGCTACGGGGTCAGGCCTCACGCCGCCCGAGAGGCACACGAAGTGGGTTCCCTTCTCTTCCGATGGAGAACAGGAGTCGCAGGCTGACGAGTGGGGAAGAGGCTGCAGGGTGATCGAGGCACCACGAGTGACTCAGTGTCACTGCAGGGCCAGGTGGGAGGATGAGGACAGGGCAGGAGCCAGGTCCTGGCGCTTCGGCTTCTCCCCGACATGCCGTGGTCACATCGGCCAATGAGGCTGAGCTCAGAGTTGGTCACCAGCATGGCCGCCTGGCTGGTGGCCGCATCCCTTTCAGCTCAGCTGCTGAGGGCCCCGGCCCCATATCCAGGCTCTGTCTGCACCAGCGAGGCCCCGGGGGCTCCCTCTCAAGTCCTCCCTTGTCTTCCTCCTCTGACAAGGGCACCATCCCACTGATGGGAGCCTGGTAGAGCTGTCGCCCTACAGAAAAGAACCAGTACTGTTAGCATCTCCAATTCACAGAGGAGGAATTTGAGGCCAAAAATGTTCACATGATCAGCTTAAGTCATCAGTAGATCAAACTGAAGCCCGACGCCAAAGCGCGTGCTCTTACTATCCATCGCCATCCAGAGAACAAAAAAGTGGTTTTCCTTCCTAGGCAGTGGGTGAGATACGAAAGTGAAACCTCAGCGCTATCGCAGGAATAGGCACGCAAGGAAAAGGACGCATGCTCTGTGTGTGTGCGTGTGCACGTGTGTGTACGTGCATGCACGTGTGACGAGTCCCTCCCCTAGACAGCATTTACCTGCAGGAGTAGCTGGAGGCCCGGGAACCCCACAGGAAGCTACAGGTGAGCAAGGAGCCCGAGGCCTGCCCGCCTGCCCCTCTGCCGGCCGATCCGAGTCCCCGCAGGACAAGGAGCTGAGGCACCGAGGCTGGAACTGAAGAGCGCAGAGGTGCACGCAGCGCCCCACCTGCACCCAGACCCTGGGGGTGGCCTCCTGGCCCCAGAGTCCCTTCGAGTCCACGGGGGCAGGAGCTAGCTCTGCCCTGGCTTTTCTTTTGGGCCCAAGGAGAAGCTCCCGCACAGCTCTCAGAGACGGCCAGATGCCACAGAAGACGTTGCCGCAGTACGGTTATGCCCGCTCCCTCACCAGCTCCGTCTGAGTCGGGGTGCTGTTCTTAACTAGCAGCAGCGTGTCCCTCAGCCCTGGACAGCACAAAGCCAGCATGCCCCCTGGGCTGGGCTGTGAGAGGTGCCTGCCTCTCGTCCCACCCAAAGGGACAGAGATGTGAACCTTGCATTCCGCTCTCCAACTGAAACCCTCACGTCCCGGAGGCTGGTGGATATACGCAGCACTTGGATTCTGCGCTCCTTTCATACTGAATGAAAACGGACGTGGAAAAGAGCCGAGTTTTCTAAGACGACTTTCACAAAGCTCCATGCCCAGGCTCTAGGCTTCTCATTCCCAGCCATGAGCGGGAGGCGAGGGTGGGTGGTGGCAGGAGGCCACCTCGCTGAGTGCCACAGAGCCCCCAAGGCACCAGTCAGGAGGCAAACCCTGTCGCTGGTGCAGCACACAGGTGTGGCTTGAAAACCAGCCAATGAGACGGGGTTTCACGCCTCTCCAGTGAGGGCAGGACGACAGGAGCCAGGCCTGACGCCACCTCTCACCAGGTGGGGCAGGGGCTGCCTGAAGGCCCAGAACCCAGGGAGAGTGTGTGCCTGTGTCCACGCCCTGGAGCCGAGCGCAGGGGGCGGGGTGGGAATCACATCGCAAGGGCAGAACAGGGTGCCAGCCGTGGCCATCGCCTGCCGGTTCCTGTCCTTCACATGCCACTGGTTTGTCTCAGATGGGGCTCTGTTCCGATGTGCGAAGTGTAAGCTTCTGACCACACTGGAGAGAGAGGGCATGAGGACTCTCACAGGAGCCCGCCAGTAATGGCGGGGCTTCCCACATCCTGCAGATCGGGCCTACATATTCCTGACCCATCCACAGACCCAGCCCTGCTGAGCAGAAGTCCAGGCCTCTAGGTCAGGCTGTCTTGGAAGAAGGCAGCTCTAGGAAGTTCTATTATGGACAGAACCCCTGGGCACCATGAGGGCTACAGCACCACACTTCCAGCCTACTGCAGTCAGGGGTTGCAAGGAGAACAATTACATACAGGACTCATCAGTCATAGTATTATTTTGTTACATACAAGAAGTGCAGGAAATCTGTCCACACACCAAAGACCTAGGGAATCCAGTCGAGAGCCTGGATCCCATGGCAATAACGTGCATGAATTCAGCTGAAAACCTAGAGCCCATGACAATGACTAATGCAAGCCTGTTCACGAATCTGCACTGGGAAGGTCCAAAGGTCAGCGATGGAAGCTAGAAAGTCTGCACCAGCAGGGTGAAGGATCTGTGCTAGCAGGCTGAGGGGTCTGCACTGGAGCCAGGAAGCAACACTCAAAATAAGGACCAGGGCTTCCCCAAAAAGTACCAAAGCCATCCTCAGTGACAAGGTCTTGAGCTCCTCCAACAATGAGAACAGCCAAGTTCATATCAGGAAGCCAGCGTGACAAGCTTCTCCTGGAGATTAAACAGCACACATCTTCCCCTCCAGAGCCAGGAAGTGATGCTCAAAGTAAGGACCAAAGCTCCTCCAAAGTAAACTGCAGCCATTCTCAGCGACAAGGTCCCGAGCTCCTCTGATGATAACAGCTGAGTTCATATCAGACAAGCCAGCATGACAAGCTCCTCCAAGAGAGCCAACGGCTCCAAATAACAGCAACACTTAGGAGAACTCACAACACTACCCTCTTGCTCTCCATGTCTCTTTTTATGCTGGCAACAGTCCTCAGGTGGACCATCTATACTCAGCACCACCACGCCGATTCAGTTCAGCTGTTGTTCAATTGACCATCAGTTTTTAATCCACAACACACCCCTAAGGTCAAGATCACAGACACAGCTGCTGCTCCTTGATCCTGCCCTGCTGCCCAGCCCCCCACAGCTGTACCAGGACCCTGATGAACCAGCAGGGCCCCAAGTCACCCCATGAAGCTGAGTGCAATAGGGTAGTCGGAGCCTATGAACCAGATAAGGCCAGGGACAGAATGCTCATCTGTGGAGGATATAGCTTGGTGTTGGGGATCAGTGTCACCCGTCAAGAGACCTCTGATCCTATGGTACCTCTGCTCAGAGGGAAGACACCTAAAGAACACAAAGTTCAGTAGTGAGACTGGACGGAGTCCCTGTCCGCTCCCCGCGGCCTTCCTGGCTCTCCTGGCCACACATCAGCACCTGTGTAGACCTGACGTATGTGCCCATGAGCTGCACGAACCTCGCTGTCGGGGCTTTGCCTCTGCCAGACCTAGAACTCGGCCACCAGCAAAGCCTCTGTAACACTCCCAAGTGCTCCTCTGTGGTCAAGCAGGACGGTCTGCTCTTCCCGAAGACACCCGAAGTACTCCCTGCAGATCATCTGCAGTGGCCTCCCTGGTGCATTCTGTGGCCAGGCTTCCCCACCTTGACAGCATGGGCAAAGCTCTTTACTTCCTGCAGTCCTGAATCATCTCAGTGCTCCTCAGCCCTGCAGGGGCCACCCTGTCCCCAAAACCCATCCCTGGCCCAGACTCTCAGTGAGACAGGCGGTGTCCCTCAGTGCATCCATGCTGGCCGGGCCATCACTTGGCCACGAGCTTGCTCTCTACCCAGTGCCCTCGTCACTGGACCAGCCAGGGTCGTGTGCTTTTCTGCGACATGTGTGCATGCATGACGGTGTGTGCATCCTGGAGTCGCTCTTCAGCTCTTCACTGGCATGAGCTCCCTGGGCTGAGGCCTCACGGGAGACAGCCAGACTGGCCAGTGGTGGAGATGGCAGTCTACTAGGAGACTGGGGAGAAGAACAGATACTCAGTCAGCTTTGCCCTCATCAGCCCTGCTGGACAGTAACCCAGCACGACCTCCACAGAGCGTGAAGGGCATGATGATGAAAGGTCTGGGGTAGCCAGATTTCTGTGATCTCGAGGGAGCATATAATGAACTGTACCTAACAAAGCCACCCACATGTGGGAATCCACCCCAACAGCAGAAGACTAGGTGTGCTTAGTCACTTTAGGAGTCACTGGGCGGGGCAGGCCTCCGCCAAGACCTGTCTCAGCTCCCACACTTGCCTAGGGCCCCTGGTCAGCTGAGCTGTTCTGTTGGGAGGCCCCAGGGTGGCACCCCGGGAAGGTTCCAGGACTCTGGCTCAGGTACCCGGGTTGCAGTATAAAGTGCCCTCGGCCAGGCTGACGGGAGGCAAGGCTGCTCCAGTGGATTGCAGGTTCTGTCACATAGGAAAGCGTCCCTCGTGAAGGACATTTTCTAGCCTCTGTCACATGAGTCTCCATGGAACTGCAGGCCTCATCCAGGTCAACCCTCTTGCCGTACACAAGAGGCTGGAGGCCTGAGAGGCCCGGGCTGCCCGTCTGTCCGTGGCACAGCAGGGCACTCAGGTCCCTCCGCTCCTTGTGAGTGCTGGTCACCCACTCAGCCAGCCTCCCCTCCGGCCAGACACCGCTCCACCCCCACGCCAGCCACAGGTGCACCCCCGGGACCAGCCACAAGCCGGTGACCACCGGCCTCCTCGTGGGGGGAGCCAGCGAGCGGGAGGCTGCAGAGCAGGGCCCGGCCCAGTTCGGAAGCTGGCTCGGAGGCCGAGCCCGGCCACGGCTCCTGAGGAGCCCCTCCTGCCTGACGCTCGGGGTGTCTCTCCTCCTGGCCACACTCCTGGATCCGGTTGTCTTTGCTTCATCTGATCTGTTTCCTTCCAGGTCCAGCTTTAGGGCGCGGCTGCCAGGCCTTAGGGGCCCTTGCACTGGCTTCGTATTTCTGTAGACACCAGATGTAAACATACTGATATATTTGTGTCCCTCCCCTGCTCCCCCCAGTTCCCAAGCCCGACGCACACTCTACACGCAGGCCACTCTGACCTCTGACCCCGTGTTCCATGTGGCAGGAGGGCCCCGCCCCGGGCCAGGCCCCCGATCATGGCTGCTGGCTGTCTGTGGCGGAAGTCCTCGGTCGTTCCCCTTCCCCTCCCAGCTCTAACCATTCTGTCCGTCTATCTCGTCTCGTCTTCAGTTTCAAAGCAATGTCATGAAGGGCTTCCTTTCCATGCCTAAAAGGAAACAATATGCTTTTGGAAAGCGGTGGGGATGGGGTCCTTCCGGGTCTCTAGGCGGGCACTCGGAGGAAGCCTCCGGATTGGCTGGGGTGACAGCCAATCAGGAACCTCCCGAGCCTGGCTTCCGGCGCCTCCGCCGCCTAAGGCAACTGCCGGGCTGGGTGGGCCGCGGCGGCCCAGGTGGTGCTGACGCCATATTGTTTCCCTTTGAGGCCCGTCCTGGTCCTCGTGCCCATCCACAGCTCATGCTTTTTGATTTGCATCTTTTTTTGCATGGACATGCCGAGTAGATAAGCAGGGTTTCTGTTCTTTTGGGCGCCTCTGGTCAGACTCTTCTCTTTCAGATCCCGTGTCAGGTCACTAGGTTCAGGTGTGTCATTGCTGTGTCCTTTGACTCCTAAACGAAGGGCGTGACCGAGGTGGACAGGGAGATCTGGCCCTGTGAGCACGCAGCACAGTGGCCGCGGGGGTGGCAGGTGAGGACACCCCGGTTTCTGTGCCTAGGTCCGTGCAGGATGGCAGCCAGGGAGGCCGAGAGAAGCTGGAGCTGGTGCTGACTGACCTGCAGGCCGACGTGCTGGAGCTGCTGCTGGAGTTCGTCTACACCGGCTCCCTGGTGATCGACTCAGCCAACGCCAAGACGCTGCTGGAGGCAGCCAGCAAGTTCCAGTTCCACACCTTTTGCAAAGTCTGTGTGTCCTTTCTCGGTGAGGCTGCTGTGCGCCCGGGCGTCACCTGGGGTGGGTTAATGCAGATGTAATTGAGAGGGGAGGGCAGCGTGGGTCCCCACTCAATGACAGCAGACCAAACCCAACGCCATGCTGTTTCCACATGCGCACGAGCATTTGGATGACTCCGAGTCACTTCTCCCCGAGTGGAAGAGCTTCCCTGTGGACCAGCAGGCCTTTCAAAGCCAATGGGCCATGCAGCTGTGCCAACAGTCCACTGGGGAGGGATCCAGCCTCCCCGTCCTGGCCTCTGAGCCCCGAACAAAGCAGCCACACACTCACTTCCTCTTGAACTTGTTCGTGCTGATGTGGCTTGGAATCATGGATGTGCCTAGACCTCTGAGCTGTCCCTTGGATGCCCAGAGCTGCTGCACAGGCCTGGAATATGGGTGTCAGGGGTTCCCCCAGGCCAAAGCAGGCTCATTTTGCAGGGAGAGGGAGGGACAAGGACAAGCGTCACAAAGAGCTTGCTACCTGGGGTGTGGCATCCAAAGAGAGAGGGCCGGGAGCTGGGCCCAGTGGGGCAGCTCAGGTGAGGACAGCTGGGGGCCTCCTGGGACCCGGACATGTCTAGGCTGGAGGAGCCATCAGCCAGACCTCAGGAGGCAGGCCGGGTTCTAGAGGGTCAGTCTGGGAGAGGACGGGGCCATGGGAGACAGTGCATGGCGTGTGAGGGTGCCACCACTGGTGTGACTGGAGCTAGCCTGTGGCCTCGGGTATGCCTTAGTGCTCACAGAAGACACCCATAAGCCTCTGTGTGGCCCCCGTACCTGGCCCAGGCTCTGAGGTTCCCCTGGCCCTTGCTTTACCAATGGGGAAGCTCAACTCATGCCTCCAGCCTTGGTTCTTCTGCCAGGGTCTGCAGGAGCAGAGGGAAGGGCGTAGGGCCACCTGGGAAGTGGGTGTAAGGGACACAGGAAGGGGGCTGATGGGGACCACGGCCGCTGGGGTTTGGGCTGCGAGGAGAGGGGCTCAGAGGGGAACCCAGCAATGGTGATGGGAATCAGAGGCAACCCTCCCAGGGCCTTTGAGTCAGTGGACCTGCACTCTGTCCCCCAGAGAAGCAGCTGACCGCCAGCAACTGCCTGGGCGTGCTGGCCATGGCCGAGGCCATGCAGTGCAGCGAGCTCTACCACATGGCCAAGGCCTTTGCGCTGCAGATCTTCCCCGAGGTGGCAGCCCAGGAGGAGATCCTCAGCATCTCCAAGGATGACTTCATCGCCTACGTCTCCAATGACAGCCTCAACACCAAGGCCGAGGAGCTGGTGTACGAGACAGTCATCAAGTGGATCAAGAAAGACCCTGCATCGCGGGCCCAGGTAAGGCCCGTCTGCCCTCACCTGCCTCCGTCTGGGTTCCAGGGACCCTGCGGAGTTGAGATCTGCAGCAAAGATGCAGGAAGGCGCTCGGGGCAGGGTTGCCTGTCTGATCTGCAGGGGGTGCAGGGAGCCAGCAGGCAGGAGACGTGGAGGCCAGGCCCCACCCCCGCTGCACACAGCAACAGAGAGGAAAGGGCTTAGCGAGGAGCGTCTGTCACCAGAGGGTCCTCCGGAGCCACCGCTCCACCTTGAGGAAGGCCCCGGTTGACTCAGGGGCTTCAGGGCCTGGTCCCACCAGGAGAGGTGCTGAGGACTCTCAGCTCAGAACCCCAGGGGGAGCCCCCACCTTGCTCTGGCTGGCAAGGTGGTAAAGAGCACCAGGGTGGACCAGATGGAACCACTGCACATGTACAGGAAAGAACAGGAGGTCCCTGAAAGGGACAACTGGGGGAACCAAAGGCAGCATCTGGGGGAGGAGGAGAAGCACAGCTGTGTTCCTGGGAAAGGGAGCCACTGGGTCCAGCCTACTCGAAAGAGCCCTGGCCAGAGGCCATGCTGAGGAAGGAGTGGCTTGGTTCTCGGGGGAGGAGCCAAGACTGAGCACACCTGCAGGCAGCTCTCAGGGGGGCTCCGGGTGCACTCCGAGAACAGAGCAAAGAGGCAGCAGCTCAGCCAGGAAGGCAGCATCAGGGAGGTCCGACCCCCAAGTGAGCTGAGGCCACCCATGGGATGAGGAGGACTGTCGCGTCCCAGGAGCCAGGAAGGGGCAAGGTCAGGAGGGATAGACGGGGTGTTAGGATCAGTGGAACTGCGGGGCTGTGGGTTGCGTAGGTGTCCCCCCTAGCTAGCCGTTGAGCCCAGGGATGGGGTGTCGGCTGACTGATCAGGTGAGGACAAGGTTTCTTTGCAGAGGGTAAAGTTAGGTGGGGCTATTAGGAACAGTGGCGATACACTGTAACTCCCAGACCTACGTCCCAGCCCAGGGCTCCAGATCTCTGTCTTCTATCACATGTCGGGCGTTTCCAGCAGAGTGGCCCGAGTCCAGCTCACTCACCAGGCCGAGCCCACACCGCTTCCTGGGTTCCTTATTTCAGGCCAAGATGGAACTGGCGTCCTCCCCCAGTGCCCATTCCTTGGCCACAGTCCTCATTTCTGCCCCCCTCCTTCCCCTTGGAGGGGCCTCTCCTTACTTCCGGCCCATCTTAGCAGCATCACCACCATGGCCACCTTGGCGGGTTCCCTGCCATCCGGCTGGCTGCCTTCAAATTCATTTTCCAGGCTGAAGCCCGAGTGCTGTTTCTAAAGCGCAAATCGGGTCACGTCACCACTGTTTAAAGCTCTTTATTAGTCCCTACGTCATCTTATAGGAGAAGCTACACGGTCCTGGGCCAGCAAGATGGAGGGCAGCCAGACCTAGCTGTGCCGTCCCCTCCGATCTCACTGCTCCTGTCTGCTCATTGCACTCCCCCCAAAATTTTTTGCATCCATAGGAAGCAGCCCCATCCAGTTCCCCAAGTTCCCCATTCCCTTCTCACCTCCCACACCACTGCCATCCCTGCCCGCCCAGCTGAGATGCTGCTCTGTGATGCCCGTCACTCCCGTGCCAGCGGGAGCCCCACACAGACTCGGGGACACCTCGAGGTCAGAGAGGGGCGCCCACTGGTCTGCGCCCCCAGAAATGGGCTAACTCATGGCCAGCAGTGGTCACCAAGTGTTCACTCAGTGCCCCCAAAGCGGAGTGATAAACACAGCTCGTCAGATAGCAGAGGAGACGCAAGTGAGCCCGTGCAGAGCTTTCAGCACGGGGCAGAAGGGTCCGGGCGCCCATGGGAGAGGAGGTGACACCCCAAAAGCAGCTGTGGCACTGGGAAGACACAGGTTTCACAGTCACTCCCAGCTGCTGTCTCTGGTCTCTTCTGGGTCCCCCCGCCTGTGCCCAAGTTGCCGGCACGGTCACCTCTTCAGGCTCACGCCCTCTGGGCAGCCTGGCACAGAGCAGGGGCCGTGACCTGGGCAGCGTGCGGACCAGCGGTGCTGGCGGGGTGGGGGCACCGTTCACACAGAGCGCCTGCCCGCCCTCCTTGCCTCTCCAGCTTGGCCAGGCTGGGTGGCATCTGCGTGTCCAAGCCACACACAAAGCCTCCTTCCCTCACACTACAACTCAGGAGCAGGCTCCTGCCCTGGGGGCTGAGGGCCTGCGTCTCCTCCACAGTACGCGGCCGAGCTCCTGGCCGTGGTCCGCCTGCCCTTCATCCACCCCAGCTACCTGCTCAACGTCGTGGACAACGAGGAGCTGATCAAGTCGTCAGAGGCGTGTCGGGACCTGGTCAACGAGGCCAAGCGCTACCACATGCTGCCCCACGCCCGCCAGGAGATGCAGACGCCCCGAACCCGGCCCCGCCTCTCGGCAGGTACTGGGGGACAAGCCTGAGCCCCCAACTGCAGGGCTGAGGGTCAGCCCCGCCGGGGGTGGTCCCCGCAGAGGAGCCAAGCACAGACGTTGCCGATGCCGGAGTGTATCCCAAAGGTGCCCATCTGTGTCCTGCAGGTGTGGCTGAGGTCATCGTGCTGGTCGGGGGTCGTCAGATGGTGGGGATGACCCAGCGCTCGCTGGTGGCTGTCACCTGCTGGAACCCGCAGAACAACAAGTGGTACCCCCTGGCCTCGCTGCCTTTCTACGACCGCGAGTTCTTCAGTGTGGTGAGCGCCGGGGACAATATCTACCTCTCAGGTGAGGCCCCTCGGGGCTGGGCAGGGACCCCGGGGCTGGGCCTGCCACCCTCAGGCCCTTCTTCAGCCCCCCTCTGCTCTCTGTGCCCCTAAACTGCCTACAGGTGGGATGGAATCGGGGGTGACGCTGGCTGATGTCTGGTGCTACATGTCCCTGCTCGATAACTGGAACCTGGTCTCCAGGATGACGGTCCCCCGCTGCCGGCACAACAGCCTCGTGTACGACGGGAAGATCTACACCCTCGGGGGGCTGGGCGTGGCGGGCAACGTGGACCACGTGGAGAGGTGAGGAGTCCACGGTGCCTGAGTGTCCTTCCGTCTTCCCCAGAAGCTGGAATGGCATTGCCCGCCCCTCAGTGGGCCACGGTGTTAGTGGCCCAGATGACTCAAAGTCTGTAATTCCAGGCTCTTCTCACACAGCGGCAGGAGGGGACCGCGGGGTGTGAGCTAGAGACAGGCAGGAGGCACCTGCTGCGGCCTCCCCTGGGCTCTGGGTGGGGCGCCCCTGTCAACACTGCACTTCAGTGTTACAGAAAGGCCCGGGGTGGGGGGAGCCGGCTGCAGGTGCAGGCGCAGGTGCAGGCCGGTGTGAGCACAGCTGCCCAGGGGCCTGCGAGAATCCTGGGGCAAGCCGGATCCCTCGGCTGAAACGTGGGCCATGCCGGGAGCAGTGTCTTCTCGTCCCTGCCACGCAACACACCGGGGCCATCCTTTCCCCCTCCGCCCCCCAGTTCCCAGAAAATCTGTGGTCATTCAGGGAAGGTTCAACGCACACAACTAAGCAATTTGGGGGCACAGTCTGGCCATCCCGAATTCTCCAGAAGGAAATACAAGCCAGGGAGCTAAGAGTCCCGTGTGTCAGCGCCCTCTGCTGGAAGTAGGAGGCTGCTTCCTCCCCAAGGCGGCTGTGGACTCTAGGTCAAGATAGGTCCTGGAGCAGAGGCTGGGGGTCGCTTCCCTGGGGGACACTTCCCTGGGGGACACGGGGAGATCTTTTGCTGTGAGCCAGGGACGCTGCGGAAACCGCCCCCGCCCCCGGTGGGTGGGGGAGCTTCGTGGTGTCGCGGAGTGAGAAGGCTGACCTGGCCCCAGTTACAGCCCACGTGGCCGTTCAGGCCGCCAGAGCCCTTCTTCCCGGGTCCGTCCTGCGCCTGGCCCACCCCACAAGCCGCCACCGGAAAACACCCCTTCCCTTGTCACATCCTCCCGCAGTGAGCCACACATCCCTTTCATTTGCAGCCCCCACCCCGTGGCTAATTGGACATTTGACAAATGTTACAGCAGTGATGGTTTCAGTGTGAGACAGGCTCTTAACTCCCCCCAGTGGAGCCCGAGATGGCTCTGTAACAGCATTGCATTGTCACGTTGATCCGAAGGTAATGGGGAATCCCTGCGTGATTACGAGGGCATTAATACCCCTGTCGGACCCCGACCAGCCCCATGCCGGGGGTCTTCAGCGTGACCTGCTGCGTGGCCACGCGTGCTCCGAGCTTTCCCACAGCGGCATCCACGCATTTGTAACCCGGTAATAGACATGTGAAAGCGGAGACATTTTCTACGTAGGAGTAAACCGAGCTGGATCTGTCATCCTGTCTCGCTTTTGTCAGCTATTTTTAATCTCCTAAGACACTGATTACTCATTTTGCAAACTTATACTTGTTGATAAGTGTGGGAATTTGTTCAAGGATCAGTTGCAGCAACTAAGAGGTAGAGAGACTCCGCTTCCCCTGGGCCCCGGAGCAGGTCTGGGGCTGCCTGCACCAGCCTCCCTGGGGGGCTCAGCCTTCCCGCTGGCTGGGCAGCCCGGGACCCCGGCGGGTGGAGGAACGGGCCAGGACAGCAGGGACTCAGAGGGTCAGCATAGAGACGCCCCTGCTTCCCAAGGAACAAAGAAAGCCCCTTTGGGTCGGTGCATGTCTGCGCCCATGGCGGTAAGGCGAGAACTCAGGGTGACAGGAAGGTCTCCGTGATGGGGACAGACACGAGGACACTTTGTTCCCCAGGAAGCACTAATGGTACAAATCGCTCTTATATTGATAATGAATGGAATATATGGTGCATTATAATTATATTACATTACTGTATTACAGGAATAGAGCAAGATTATATAATTATAGATTAAAACAACAGTGCCATAGACAAACCTGTATTATATCATTATATAAATAACGGGTCTAATATTTTAGAGTAATACATTGCAGGAGCTGTGGTTACTGGATAAATGATAGCGGAGCGCCTCACTCCGCGGGGTCATTTGCATGTCATTAGCATATCCTTCTCAAACAGGAAGCTGACAGATTGAGCTGATGGGAGGGCCCGTGGCTTGGCAATCAGCCACCTGGAATAACAAGCTCTCAGGAAATCTGTGTTTGGAGGAATGTGCCCTTACACCGAAAGACCGAGGACGAACAGCCACATGATCTTCCTCGGTCTCCGGCTCCTTCTGCAGGAGCTCTTTGGATCTCTGCCACATTGGCTAAAAAAATAGATACCTGAACTTCTGACACTGTCCAGAAAGACGCTTGACTCCACGGCAGGTTACCCTCGTGTCATCCATCCCGGCCGAAGGGAATCAGCCCTGCTGCCCCTCCAGAGGCAGCAGCCTCCACGCAGGGCCGAGTGCCAGGTGGCTGTCCCTCAAAGGGGGACCTCAGGGAGCCCAGGCCTTGGCCAGCCTGCCTAGCGCCAGTGCCACTGTTCCCAGCAGCCGCTTCCCACCCTCTTCCCATCTCGTCTGGAGCTCCTGCCCCAACACACCTCTGTGCTCTCGCTGCGCTCCCTGGTCCTCACCGCAGGCCCAGCAGAGCCTTCCCGCCGACCTTTGCCTCTCCGCGTCTGCCGCCTGCAGACCTGTCCCCTGCACACCCAAACCGCCGCCCTCCGCCTGGTCCCAGGTGTGCAAGGCAGTCTTTCGGGGTTCCCCTCCCTCTCAGGAGCAGGGGTCTCTCTTCCTCCCCTCTCTGTGATGCTTCGCACGGTCTCCTCCACCACCTGGGTCAGGTGACTCCTGCTTCCCAAAGGAAAGGGGCCACCAGTCAAGAGCTCAGGAGTCTTCCCACTGCGGCGCCGCCCGTGCCCCGCACCTGCGCTCCCCTGGCCTTTCTCCCCTCTCCTGGCTGCTCGGGACGCAGGCTGCACCTGCTGCCTCTCCCAGGAGGCTCACAGCATCCGCACCACCCTGCCTGTTTTTTTTTTTTTTTTAAAGATGAGCTCTTCCCCAGGCTACCCTTAAACTCCTGGCCTCAAGCAGTCCTCCTGCCTCAGCTTCCTGAGTTCTGGGATGACAGGTGCAAGCCATAGCCCCCAGCTTGCCCTCTTTCCTCTTCAGTGGTCCCTTATATACATGGAGGACAGGCTCCCCCATCCAGTCAGGTCCCTCATATAAAATGTCCTACGCCAGGTGTGGCAACGCACCTGCACTGCCAGCCCTCCGGGAGGCTGAGGCTGGAGGTTCAAAAGTTTGAGCCCAAACTGGGCAACCTAGCAAAACCTTGTCTCAAAATAAAAACTAAAAAGGAGTTGGGGATGTAGTTTAGGGCTACGGCCCTGGGTAACAATTCCGTATTTAAAAAAAAAAGCACAGTATGCGTATAACCCACACTTACCTTCCTGTATATTTAAATACTTATTAAGTCACCTCATTATTAATTATCAAAATACAATAGAAGTGATATGTAAATAGTTCTCCCACCATATTGTTTAGGGAATGGTGACAAAAATGTCTACACGTTCAGTATGGACACGAGTTTTCCCCAAACACCTTCTGTGTGTGGCGCTCGAGGGCTGCGTGCACGTTCGGCCTCTCCTTATTCAGCATGAAAACCCACACCACCCCCGCCCCGCGATACACCTAAGCCCAAGGTGGCGGGAGCTGGTTCACGCTCTCGAGAGCCGAGAGCCGGTGCTTCCCCTCGGGAGCGCTGCGAGCCAGGTATCAGTTACAAGTGCGAACCCCAGAGGCAACCCATGCTCACGGCCCGGCCCTCTGCTCCCGAGGCTCCATATGGCTCTTGCGATGCCGATGCCGAGGAAGATTCTAGGTGGTGGTGGCTGTGGTGTCTCCACCCAGTCATCGCGCCCCTTGGCAGCTCGCCCTCGGGCAGCCCGGACGGCAGGAAACACCGCCCCAGGACTCTTTCCTCGGGGCAGGGGTTGGTAAGCATTTGTCAGCATTCCACTGACCCCTCTCGACTTCATATCCTTTCCGGGTGCCCCCTTCTCCCCTCTTCATAGCTAAGTTTCCTTCAGAAAAATCTACCCCGCCATCCCCAGTCCCTCCAGCCACCAGACGCGGCGGCCTCTACACCGCCCGCTCCGCCTCGAGTGCTCGGGACTTTGCCCTCTCCCGCCATCCTCCTCTGTCCCCCTCGGCTCCAGCATCCCGCAGCGATTGGACCCTCTCAGCCCCCCTGGTGCCCTTTGTCGTCCTTGGGCCCAAGCCACTGCCACATCTCACGTCTCCAGCCTCCTGTAACAGCCTAACTCACCAGTCTCAGACACGCCTCCGTCCTGCAGGCGCTGTGACCCCCGCAGTCCAGCTCTGAGCGTGTGTTTCCCGTTTACACCGGCAGGGCTCCCCCACTGCCCTGTACCCCACTCCCACGCGGCATCACCCTGCTTCCGTCCCACACGGGAACCGGTTCCTGCCTGCCTCAGTTGGCCTCGGTGGGCCACCTCGTGTCTTCCCACAAGGCCGCTGGCTCCTCCGGGCAGGAGCAGTGCTTGGCTGGCCCCGGGCTCACGGGTGCAGCGCAGAACCTGGCGTCCAGCAGGCGCCTGGTGGAGCAGGGCCCCAGGAAAGGTGGGACAGCTGGAGAGGGCGGGCCCCAGGCCGGAGGTGGGCACCCCGAAAGCCAAGCTGGGAGGCAGCGGCTGGCAGACTGGGCGGACGGAAAGGTGCCCCTGAGGCTCAGGACGAGGCCAGAACCGATTCGTCCTGGCAGAGGGCAGCAAGCCGCGGGCTCTGGGTGGCTCCCCGCCCCTGCCCCTCACAAGGCCGCACCCCTCCTCCAGGTACGACACCATCACCAACCAGTGGGAGGCGGTGGCCCCGCTGCCCAAGGCGGTGCACTCGGCGGCGGCCACCGTGTGCGGCGGCAAGATCTACGTGTTCGGTGGGGTGAACGAGGCGGGCCGCGCGGCGGGCGTCCTCCAGTCCTACGTGCCGCAGACCAACACCTGGAGTTTCATCGAGTCCCCGATGATCGGTGAGGCCCACCCGCCGCCTCAGCGCGCACCTCAGGGATGCGTTCAGGCTCCGCATCCCAGACAGAGCCGGGCTAAGCCCGGGAGCTCCGCAGACCTGGTCCGGGGGCGGAGCGGGCGCACCCCCAGCCGAGCAGTGGCCGGGGACCCCAGCACGTGCAGAAGGGCAAGGCGGCCACAGCGGCAGGGACCCCGGGTCCCGGCTGTCCACAGGCCCCGGGGCAGCAGGCCGAGCCCTTCCCCGATCCGGGGCAGGGGTGCCGGGAAGCGGGGTGCAGGGCCGAGGCCACACGCCTTGACCGCCCGCTCTGCTTCCTCACAGACAACAAGTACGCGCCTGCAGTCACGCTCAACGGCTTCGTCTTCATCCTGGGGGGGGCTTATGCCAGAGCCACCACCATCTACGACCCAGACAAAGGGAACATCAAGGCAGGCCCGAACATGAATCACTCTCGCCAGTTCTGCAGGTGAGGGCCGCGGGACGGGTGGGAGACCCTGGGGCAGGCGTGATCACAGGAGTGGGCGCCAGCGCGGGAGCGGAGCGTGGAGTGGTGGCCAGGGCCCCGCCCGCGGCTCCAGCTGGAAACGTAGTGGCTCCTGGAGGCCTCAAGGCCATTGTCCCACAGTGAGAGGGCAGGGCAGCGCCCACTCGGGACCACCTGCCAGGGCCACGCGGCTTCTTGGGGGGATGCTCGGGTCACTCACAGGAGCCCCGTGGCCCTTCAGGACCTGGCCCGGTGAGGAGCGCGAGGCTGGGCTGCTCGGCTGTCTCCGCAGCTGGCTGGGCAGGGGCACCGGGACCTGTCCCTGCAGGGCGAGGAGTAGAAGGCATGGGGACAGTGGCCCCGCACGCAGCTGCCTGGTGCTGTGACTGAGACACAGGCCCCTGCCCTTCCGCCTCGTCCTTCACTGAACCAAGGGGACGAGGAAGAGGAGAGGGCTCTCTCTACCCCGTCGTCAGCCCTGCCGGAGACCCCATGGGCCTGTGCAGAGGGAGCCACTGAATTCTCAGTGTGGGAAAAGCAAGAATGTCCTGAGCGCCCGCGTTTACTTAGCACAGTGAGAGGAGAAGCAACCCCTCCTCCTAGCAGGTCGTGCGGCCTCGGGCCAGTAACTTCCCTGCTCTGGGGAGGTTCTCTGCTTGCTACCCCGGGCCAGATACCTGCTGAGTTCTTGCTGGCGTAGCGTCTGTAGCTCTCCAGCTGTCCTTCTGTGGACATGTCTCACGGTGGCAGTGTGCAGGGCACGGTCTGACTACAGTTTCACTGATAAAGGAGCCCCGTGTCAGGCTGTGGTCTGGATGCGTGCACTTCAGAAACAGGTGTCAAATTCCAGAGGTGAGCAAAAGAGAAGTCAGGGCTAGAAACGTGGGTCCGGACATCGTGGGATGGGGTGACGGAGATGCATCAAGGGGGTAAATGCAGAGAGGGGTGAGATGCTGGGCCAGTGACAGCCAGGGCTGATCGGGGTGACAGCACTAAGCTAGTGAGCGCCCCCGGGGAAGGGCCCAGCCGTAGCCACGGGGCACCGTGCAGAGCACGTCCCATCCTGCAGACGTGGGCAGGAGCAGCCCCGGGTCAGACGTTAGCGGTTGGACCCGGAGCCCCTTCGCAGGGGAAGAACGCTCAGTCCGCGGGGGTCCGGTTAGACGAGGGCCTGCGTACGCTGTCCCCTGGCCCTCAGGAGTCACGTTCCCAATTTGACTGGAGTGGAAGGAAGGCTCTGTGCGTGCAACACAAAAAGAAACAGTAAAGGGTCAGCGGCCTGAGCCCAGTGCCTGCACAGGAGGCGGCGCTCCTGCTGCGTCGCTAGGTCGCCAGCAGGCTGCGCGGCGAGGGTGAGCCAGCGTTTCTGTGCGCACCATAGCGGAGCGCTGTGTGCGGCTCATCCCTGCAGGACAGGTTTTCAAGTCAGTCCAGGCCGGAGGGTATGGACGGGCTCACGCGGCCCTTGCAGGAGGGTGCAGACAACCTACGGCAGACGCAGTGTCGGGAGTCTGTCTGCCAGTCCAGGTCGGAGGCGCAGGCCTAAATCTCTGCCCGTTTCCCCCTGACAGTGCCGTGGTGCTGGATGGCAAGATTTACGCCACTGGAGGCATCGTCAGCAGCGAGGGGCCCGCCCTGGGCAACATGGAGGCCTACGAGCCCGCGACCAACACGTGGGCCCTCCTTCCCCACATGCCCTGCCCCGTGTTCAGACACGGCTGCGTGGTGATAAAGAAATACATTCAGAGCGGCTGACATCAGCGAAAGGCCCGCGACAAGACAGTGGAGAGGTCTGGTGAGGCACACGCTATACACAAGGATGAATTCTCAGCACCGCCACCAGTAAGAGGCCGATAAAACCCAACCACGGAACTCACTGCGCTACACATTTCCAATACTCTACACTGAATGTAGAAAATCATCCTCGCCTTTGGGTGACGCAGGGGCACAGCGCCCGAGGCCGCAGGAAGCGGAAGGCGGCAGCCAGGGTCGTGGGCCCCTGCGGAGGCGCCTGCCCCAAGCCCAGGGCGCGCGCTCTGCCCGGTGCAATAGTTTCACGTATTTTTCACCTGGGAGACAGAAGCTGTTTTTTTTCCTTCCTGCAGCGCAAGCTTGGTCCCTAAACCACCATTGATCAGTTACCTTACGACAATATTAAGCGTCAGGCTCTTTGGGAATAAGATCAAAGTGTCCTTATCACTTTGATTCCTACTTTCATTTTTTAATCAATCTACACTTTCAGTGGCCGAGAGAAAATGAGGGCCGGGACTGTGCAGCAATGCCTGGGCTGCTGCGGGTCTCTGCCGGACCGGAGGGAACTCCAGCCGCCCACGCGGAGCCGGGGCAGCAGGCGCGGGGACCGCCGGGGAGAGGCCGCCCGTCCTTCGTGGGTTTTTCTACCGTGTTTTTGCTGGAGAAGGACAAGACGGCTGTGCTAGCTTTCCCGTATCCAATATGAATTATTTAGATTTCCAAGGCATTTTCTTGATAAACAAAAGGCTATTTTTAAGTACTGAGAGAAGGCGGAGGCCATGGGAGGGATACTGTTAGGGGAAATCCCTAAGCTCTTTGCAGGTAGTGCCAGAAGGGGCATTTGCTCTCGCTTTTCTATGTGCAGAATAGAGGGTCTCTCCTGGGGTGGGCCATGCCCCCGCTTTATTTTTGGAAAAAGTACCTCCCCGACGGCCCAGCCGGGACCGCAGAGGCCCGGTTAGAGGAAGAAGGGTCTGTTCTAGAAGACACAGTTGTGCCTCCTCCTCACCCCAGTCCAGCTCCCTCCAGGAGGGAGGGAAGGAGGTCCCAGGCCAGGGGAAGGGATGGAGTGAGGGAGGGAGAGGAAATGGCTACAAAGCACAGGAGACTATTTTTGATATTTATAGCTATATATTAAGGCACCTGCCACAAGAGCGCTCAGGATGGGACAGCCTTCTTAGACGAGCCATGACAGCCACGGCCTGCGGGGCGCCAGCAGAATCACTCTTCAGTTGCATATTAACCTGAGAAAAGGGAAGGCAGGAGGGAGGACGTGCCGAGGCTCAGAGGAGGAAGGCCCTGCGCCGGTGCTCAGGCCCTCAGCCTCACCGGCCGGTCACCAGTTTCCATTCCAGGGCAGGAAGCAGGCCGCCGCCGCCGCCGCCGCCACCACCACACGCTGCTTAGATGAAGTTGGTACCAAATACACATCTACCACGTTTCTGTCTGGGCCGCCAGCTTACCATCACTTCACGAGAAGAACCATTTCCAAGGAGGAGGAGAACACGCTTCCCACCCGTCAGCGTTTGCTGACACAGAACTCTCAGCCTAACGTCAGGCGTCAGCTTGTAGCACTACAAGTGTGGCTCCCACTTGGACAAGATACCGAGCTTCGTTATGCAGTTTTTAATATTATTTATTATTTTAAAAAGTAATAAGCACAAAACTACATACCTTGTATGTCATTTAAAGTATTTATGTCAGACAGGGTGCGAGTGTGAACCCAAGGACCGGAGCACAAACCCCTAACTGCCCGGGGCAGGGCTGACGTTAGCAGTGGTGTGTGTCTGCCTCCAAGGGAGGTGCCAGTGGTCACCAAGACGCCACAGATGACACGCGAATTCCGTTTCTCTCCTCATCTATCACACTGGAGCAAAACTGGCTATTTCTGTGAATGATAAAACAGGGTTCTCTGTAATGGTATTGTACATAGTATATGTTTATTGGTAAGTTCTTGTTATATTATAATAAATATATTTATAGATCTAGATTCAGAAGCCGGTGAGATGCCTTTGTGTGCCATCATCTTTGCCACAGCCACGTGAAACCCCAGTGCAGGCCTGGTCTCCCCTCCGACGTCCCCCAGCAGGGTTCTAAAGAGCTCTGTGCAGACGTTGATGAGGACGAAGGACAGGACTCCTCAGCAGGGAACAGAGAGCGCTGAGAAGGAGGCCAGAGCGGAGAGGGACCTGCCAACGCTCTTTTCGTGGGCAGTCTCTCATTACACTTGTGCTGCCGTTAGTTTAGTTGCACAGGTAGCTTCCCCCTGCGTCACTCCTATGCCTAGGACCTTCTGTTTGTCTCTATGACCATGCCAGGATCACACTGCAGCTCCAGCCGTCACCCTAAGAAGAGATACACGCGTCCTCCAGGCAGAACAACAGTGTGATTTCCAGCCTGAAACCCAGCCAGGGAGACCGCTCTGTCTTCCTCTGCCCTGCCCGAAGGCTCTGTAGTCTGTCATCCAGACCGCACTGCTATGCCAAGGACGCGCATGCGAGGCTCCTGAGGGCAGCGACGCAGAATACCGGGTGGGATTGCTCAGTGCTTGGACCCAAAGTTAGCTTTAACGGACCGCTAAGACGGTAGATGCACTAGAATGTCATCCTCACAGACACATCCCTAATCCCCAAATCTTTTTGTTTGTTTGTTTTGTTTTCTTGGTTTTTTTTTTTTTTTTGGTTGGTGTTTTGTTTTGTTTTTTGAGACAAGGTCTTGCTGTATAGCTCAGCCTGCCACTGAATGTAGCCCAGGCTGGCTTCAAACACAGCAAACCTCCTGCCTCAGCCTCCCAAGTGCTGAGATTACAGACGTGAGCCACCATGCCTGGCTCATCTCCAAATCCTACCAAGGACTACTGTCTCCTTGAAAGAAAAACCAGAGACAAAGGGGTGCAGGGTAGGTGAATGAGGAGGTCTCCTGAGAACTTGGCTAAGGCCTTGTGCTGAGTGGACCATACAGCTGTCAAATAAACATCTGTAGTATTCCTAGGGACAGCAGTTCTAGAGGAAAAGATGGAGGCTGTCTATAAGACAGCAGCCACTAAGAGCTAAAATGAAAACCTGTGATACAAATCAAGCAATAGTTTTGTTAGTGTCCTTCTTGTCTACCTCATTTTCCTAAATCAAGGGAAATGTTCTCTGGGTCTGTGGAGCATCTGTGTATTTTACACTTAACTCTGGTCACAAATAAATTACATTTCACCATGAAAGACATGTGTGTCCACTATATTAGGAGCCCACATGTCTCAGTTACTTTTCTCGATGAGACAAAAAACCCAACATCCAAAGTCATAGGGGGAAAGGTTTATTTAGTTCACAGTTTGTAGAGGTTTCAGTCCATAGTCAGCTGGCTCCAAGGCGGGGTGGCCTGGCAGAGGGCATCACAGAGGAGAAACAGCCCATGGCAGCCAGAGGGCAGCTAAAGCAAGAGAAGATGAGAGACCACCTCTTTCTGTCCTTTGTGTTGTAACCAGTCCACTGGGATGAGGGCGGTGCCAATCCAATCCGTGGGCTGATTCAGCAATCACCCGCCCTTCATCCCAACAGCCTCAATCCTAGCACCGCAGCATGGATCAACCACACGCTGTAGATTCAGCCACCTCTGAAACCACGTGACCATCGCGTGTTAAGGGTCAACCATCATCCCCAGTAAGGATGATGAGAGAATTCCTTGTGATAGACACAACGAAAGAGGATTCATGTTGTGTGTGTGAACTTTTAAAAAAAAACAGCCAAAATAAGAGAATGTTCAGAAAAAAATATTTGCAGCCTGATTGACAAAGAATTAATATCTTTTTAAGCAGCCCAGATAATGATGTTAAGTGATTTTAACAACTAAGTAGAAATAGGTTTTAGACCTAAAGAAGAGGAAACATTGTCAGTAAACACACAACACAAAGTTCAGCACCAGTAGTTACTAAAAGAGTGGAAACCCAAATAATGAGACAGCATCTCCTACCTACTAAATTAGCTCCCTACACCTAAAAATAGGACAGGGGACATTCCCAGAGGTGGTGAGGGGGAGCAAGACTCCTGAGCGGTGCCGAGGGCTCCACGGACAGACAGCAGTATGCCAGATGCCGTGGATCAAGAGCCAGCCATGCGGAAATAGTCAAAACTACAGAAAAATAATGCAAAGTATTATAATCACACTATAACAACAACTGCCTCCTGTTTTTTGACACTGATAAGCCAGCCAAAATGCCAAGCACTGACACCACTGACTCATCACAATTCTACAGGATGGATACCAAATATATTTACCAGTACAGGAGACACTTCTGTGAGGAGAAGCAAGGTTCACATTTGTGTATCTGATTGCGGTTCAAGATATCTATCTATCTGTCTACTTATCTATCTAGAGAGCAGGTGTACAGTCATAAAACCACTATTATACTGATGAAATTTTCCTCTTAAATTTTTTATGAAGTAGTAATGTCACTTTTATGATAGACATAGATATACTATGCAAATATAAATATAGATAGATACCTTTTTTTTTCTGGTACTGGGGATTGAACCCAGGGCCTCACACATACTAGGCAAGCATTCTACCACTGAGACACATCCCTAGGCCACATGGAGTTTTTAAGTAATCGGTAGAAAGTACTCTGTCCTCTATATTTCAGACCGAGACATTCTCTTTTATGAAGATCACCATAAGCAAAGGAGAAATTAGGGTTCAAATTAAGTAACCAAGGGAATTACAGTAAGAAACTAGGGCGCTATGCGTAAATGCTACGACTCTGTAACCAGTTACCAAGATCTCTATGAAGGCCTTAAGCTCAATCTTAGTATTTATGTAACTGCACGCAGTGTCGACCTACCCTGAATATACAGGGCCTCATCTCCACCCTTTGAGAAGTGAGGGAAGCAATCACAGTCTGATGAGAGAAACTCCGGAAACCAAGTGCGTGCCCAGCGAGGCGCAGGCCGTGCCTTGTCCACCCCGCAGCGGGTGGCCCTCCCAGCGCACGTGGGCCCAGGACTGGGCAGTGCTCAGCAGGCAGCCGCAGCCCCTCATGGAAACTCGCCGGGACGCAGTCTGGGCGCATCGCGCGGCCTCCCCAGGCTGCCTGGAGGTGCTGACAGCAGACTGCGACACTGTGCCCCTGCCCCAGCCAGCTCGGAGTCCTGCAGTAAGAAAGCAGAGACCTCTGTGAACGCAGACTCTCGGCTCTTTAGAAACAGTGCTCCTTAGAAGCGATTTTTCAAATGCCTGCTAAGAGTCTCCGCTGTGCACAGAAGTCTTTGGAAAGAGTCCACTAAGGGAAGCCGTCAGCGCGCGCATTGTTGCCCGTGTGACCCCTCCGGGGAGCCTGAGCTCCGTGAGAACCCTCCGGGGCCCCTCTCAGTCTCGCTCCCGCAGCCCCAGCCACGCGAGCACTCGCCCAGACTGCACAGTCCTCAGCCGAGGGGGAGGAAGGGGCTCCCCATGTAACCGGGGCGTGAAGACAGCCCGACTCCAAAGAGCCGGCCTGATCCTTACAATGGCAAAAACAAGGCGAGATTTGCTACTGGGGATGGTTACGAAGAGGAAGCCAATAGATTCCTTTTTTATGTTTATATTTCATTTTTTTAATTTTAAAAACAAACAAGGATAAAAGTGATACATAATTTCAAAAAAAGATAGGAAATTAACACTAGTTAATATGTTGCCTATTGTTATCTTGAAAGTAGTTGTTCAGACTACAAGATTTAGGCATGAAAAAAAATGATCAAACAGACAATGAGAACACAAACTGTTCTTTTTGATGAAGAGATTAGTAGTATAGTCATCTAGCTTGTACATATTTACATACACACATATATGCGTATACGTATGTGTATATATATATTTTTTTTTTCCCTTCTTTTCTTCTTTCCCCATCCCAGTTGTTCTTTCCTTTTGATCACTTTCTTTCCCGTTCATTTTTACAATATCTGCCAATAGATTTCTTTACCAAAAAACAAGTGAATAAATAGAAAAGACAATCTAAAGCTGTATACCTTCCCAAAGCCCTGAGCTGCGCTGCCGTGCTATGCCATCTCCAGGCCCCGAGGGTCCCTCCCCCCGGAAGAGGCGCCCAGCCTCCGAGGGCCTCACACGGGGTCCCGAAGACGCCGTTTTCTGCAGTCACGGGCAGGTCCGCAGCCTCACCGCGCCGAACCTCCACTGGTACAGGGCGACAGCAGAGTGGCAGCATGAAAAATGTTTTGAGCTATGAAAAAGCCCAGGCAAGGCCACCCTTTGTGCACGGCTTTAGCCATCCCTGCAACTATCGGTGACTCCAACGGCTGCAGTATTCATGTGCTATGGACTTTAGACTTCCTTCCGTCTCGGTGAGGCTGCCCACAGCTCAGCCTTATTAAATTCCTCCCTCATAGCTGGGCGTGGTGGCGCCGCCTTTAATCCCAGCACTCGGGAGGCTGAGGTAGGAGGAGAGTTGTGAGTTCGAGGCCGCCTTGGGCTACAACGTGAGCCCAAGGCCAGCCTGAGCTACATAGTGTGACACTGCCTCAAAAAACTAGGGCTGGGAGTTTGGCTCAGTGGTTTAAGTGCCTGTCTGGCAGGTGTGAGGCTGTGAGTTTAATCTCCGGTGCTGAAAAAAAAAAAGAAAATTTCCTCCCTCTCCTCATCAATGCCTACTTTCTTAGTAAACAGTAAAAGAACCAAAGTGTTGCCTTCAAAAACACAGAAATTTTATTTTTCATGCAGTCTTTTTTTTTTTCCACAGTAAGCAAAAGCCTTTATTCATAGTTCAATTATCATCTTTCAAGGGTTTTGTTGAAATAATACTGATGCACATCAGTACACCCATGAATTTCTACAAGACTAAGAACACAGAACTCCCGGAGCCAGCAGCTCGGAGCCACCAGCACGGCCTCCTGAGAGTCGCAGCCCAGGGAGCCTGCAGCCCTCGCTCCCTGAGGTCCTCGGTCCATGCCCCTCTTCCCACCGCCACTGCTCCGTCTTCACTTGCCCTCAGTGGCTGCCGCAGCCCTCTGTTTATATTTTAATAACACTATACTGATGTAAATCATGTATCATGAAATTTGTCCTTTTAAGGATTTAGCTCAGCAGGGCACTGCCTGCCTGGCAAGTGCAAGGTCCTGAGTTTGACTCCCAGTACAAAAAAAATTTTTTTGCCATTTTAAAGGACCAATCCTGTGGGCTTCAGTACAATCACAGTTCAGCAAACATCACCTCTGTCAAATTGTAAAACATCTTATCACCCTGGAAATACATATAAAAAATAAAATTTAAAAAAAAGAAAAAAGAGAGAAAAGAAATAAAAATATATATATAAAAGAAAAGAAAAGAAAAGAAACCCTGTTCCCCTGCCCCCTGTTCCCAGGCCACAGATTTGCCTGCAGCAAGTATTTCATTCCAATGGGAGCACATGAGACTTGATCTTCTTTTTGCTTTTTTTCCACTTAGTATTCACAAGATTCGCTCATGGTGTAAAAAAATAAAAACTGGTGAAAGAATCATTAATGTTGTAGCACGTACCATATAAGTACTTTCTTTTTATGGCCAAGTAACATTCAATTACACAGATATATAAAATGGTATATATAAAGAGACCCATCCTCTTTACTCATTCACTAGTTATTAGGTGCTTGGGTACTATCAATAATGCTATTATGAACAGTCACATACAAGATTTTGACATCAAATAAACTTGGGAAATGTTGGGTTTAACAAAATTAAACAGGTTTTTTAAACTATGGATTTCTACAGAGTCAAGAATAGACTAACATTTATTCTAACTTTGGTGAACTGGAGGCACAAGACGGAACTTTCTTAACTTATTGGCTGAAAGAGTCCCTCCCTGCCAGACGCAAATCTTCCTCCCTAATTACGACACAAGCTCAAATAATCAGATGGAATTCTGGGATCAACACATTCCACCAAATCTTTGAAAGTATAACCAAAAGGTCATAATGTGAAAGATTCAGAAAAAAGTTCTAATTTAGAATTCTCAAAATAGTCAAGAAAAAATGGGTATTATTTGTATGGTAAATAATAATAAGCTCATAAATGTAAACATTCTAGGTACACATATGAATTAGTATCCTTTGAAGTTAACAAAATTCTGAGTACAGCAAAATGCTTCACAGGAATTCTTAGTCCCAAAAAACTTTAGTCTCTCTAGTTATATATTTTTTCTTTCTTTTTTTTTTTTCAGTGGCAAACTCACAATCTTACGCCTGCTCAGCAGGTGCTTAAGCCACTGAGCCAAACTCCTGGCCCTAGTTTTTTGAGGCAGGGTTGCACTGTGTCGCTCAGGCTGGCCTTGCACTCGAGCTGTAGCCCAAGCTGGCCTCGAACTCACAACGCTCCTCCTACCTCAGCCTCCCAAGTGCTGGGATTAAAGGCGTGCACCACCACACCTGGTTTCTACTTGTATTTTTTAATTGAAAAATAGAAATAAATACACAAATACTCTACACATAAACTAAAGCACCCAACCCACCAACCCAGTGAGAGCTGGAAAAATGTGAACTGACAATTTCTGAAAATCTTGGACATTTTGTACTTTGTTAATTTTGAATGACATGGCAATCTTAGCAAGTCAGCCTCCACAAAGAACTGTGAAAGCAATCACTTGCCCCACCTATACTTAAAAATTCAATTTTTTTACATTAACACTAGCATTTCATCAAAATATGACATAAAAACATTCCATTCAATACTTGTATTAATAGATAAAATTTCATCCAGTTTTAACCATAAAATCTTGAGAATGTGATAAGGAAAAGCTTTTTGATGATCTTTTAATTTTTTGTTTCTGTGGATGAATATTTAAGTTCAAACAATGTGAAAATTAGTGTACAGAAACATTCCAAAGGTGTAACACTAATTTTTTATACTGTGATAAGCAATTGCTCACCTATAATTCCAGTATCTGGGAGGCTGAGGCAAGGGGATCATCATGAGTTCAAGGACAGCCTGAGTTCAAAGCTATCCTGAGCTACACAACAAGGCTCTGTCTCAAAAGAAAAAAAAGAAAAAGCAATTACTCCTTTCTTTGCTCTATTTTAAAGATAATCTATTAAATTTCTTTACAGTATGGTAAACTACAGAGCTGGCAGCTTATGTTATATTTCCTTTAAATAAATGGCATGGGGCTGGGAATACAGCTCAGTGGTACAGCACCTGCCTGGCCAGCGCAAAGCTCTGAGTTTGATTCTTGATACCAAAATAAATAAATAAATAACATAGCATAACTTGAGATTTCCCACTCAAAATAACCTTTATTCCAGTAACATATTAAGCATGATATTGCCTGTAGACTGACACATATCTTCATCACAGGATGTTTTGTTTGCAGCCTTGTTACAACATTTTGTATTCATTAAGATGCTAAAACAGAATTTTGTAATTAATTTCTAACACTTTCTCCAGGAACTTTAAGCCATAAACAAAGTGCCTAGAAGCGATGTTCAGAAATACTAGTATCAGATAATCCATATGAAAAGTAATTTTACTTTGCTGCCATAATAAGAATGTTCAAAAAGCTCCGTGCTGTATGTGGACACCTGTAGAAACAGGACTAGAGACACGTTTTTACCACAGTCCCAAGCTTTTTGTATGCTAAGATGGAGGGTACTGGTTATCGTTGAGAAAATGGAAATTCCAGAGTATTTAATAATTGAAGTCAGATAGATCAAAGTGCATCTGATATTGGACATTTGTGGTCATGACCTGAATTTGTCCCATCTATGAAACCGTGCATGCTGGGTCATGACAACGCTCTCTTCCTGGTACACAGGTCTCCTTTTATAATATGTGTGCTTTAGTTTTGTAACAAATATTCAGTTCTGTGGTCTTTTCCAACTTCTCCCAACTTAGCAGTCTGACCTTGGGTTTACTTGCTAGGAATGGAATTCTTCTCCCATAAGTTACCTCAGTCTTCTAACATTTTGCTCCCCCTGTCAATTCAAAAAGACAAAACCATCGCCCAGTTTAATCCGATCAGGAGCCCGCTCTGGTTGATTTACTTGTGGTGAGAGCTGCAGGGACATTCGCACAGACAGGCGCACTGCTGACACGCGTGTCCACCCTCCGCTGCGCCTGCACGTCACCCTGATCTGTTCTGGGGGTCTCCCTATATAACTTCTATCAGAGTAGTCTGCTCTGAACATTTACTTCTCCCCCTTCAGTTTCCTACCTAGCCTCACTCTTAGCAGAAGAGCTCATCCTTTTTTTTTTTTTTTTTTTTTTTTCGGTACCAGGAATCAAACTCATAACCTTGCACTTGCCAGGCAGGCGCTGTGCCACCGAGCTAGATCCTTGGCCCTCACCCTTTCATTACAATAACTGAGATAAAACGTGGCCACACAGTTCTCTTAATCTTCCACAGTTGCCTATTGAAAACAGAGAAACCACAGTGAAAAATCTAAACACTCGTGGACAATAGGCAAAACAAAACTAAATAATAGAGACTTTCCAAAACTCTACACCCCAGGTGGGGCTGACCAAACCACTAGCACCCAGGAGACCTGCCTGGTGCACTTGTGGGGGGGGGGGGAAGCAGCGGAATGACCAGGACTGAGTGGAACAGAGACACCACGGATGCTCACGCAGAGCCCCCCACGTGTGTGAGTGCCGGAGTTCTGCGGTGCTCACGAGACTGGCGAGTCCTCAGAGACACCCAGCCAGAGTCCTCTTCCCAGGCCCCAAACTAAGAAGTCATGCAGCAGAGAATCGCAGCTGAGGAGCACGGGGTGGGGGGGGGAGAGACAAAGCAAAGAGAAGTCTCTATTCTGAAAAACAGTGGGGTAGGAGGAGCCAAGTGAAGAGATTCCCGAAGGTGTGCACCACCTATTTTAACATTTCCCAGAAGTCGCAGAAGAGACAGCCCTAGAGCCCTGAAATGCAGGCTGCCTCTAAAAGCTGAAGTTCATGTAAAAATGAGCAAATAAGGACTGAAGAAAAATGTTTTATAAACATATTTCAAGAAAAAGAAGTAAAAGAAGGCAGACCCTGTAGGTATAAAGGCACACCAGAAAGATGCACCTATGTAATACATAAAAACTAAAGTTTAAGAGCTCAATACAAGAAAAGGGCATACAAGCCGGGCATGGTGGTGCATGCCTTTAATCCCAGCACTCAGGAGGCTGAGGTAGGAGGAGCGTTGTGAGTTCGAGGCCAGCTTGGGCTACAACGCGAGCGCAAGGCAGGCCTGAGCTACATAGTGCGACCCTGCCTCAAAAAACTAGGGCGGGGAGTTTGGCTCAGTGGCTTAAGTGCCTGTCTGGCAGGTGCGAGGCTGTAAGTTCGATCCCCGGACCACAATAAATAAATAAATAAATACAAACAAGAAAAGGACATACAATAATAATGCGAGAAGTGAAAGAACAATGTAACCTCTAACAATATAACTGATTATATCATAATTGTGAGAAATAGGAAACTTCACAAAAGAAGTGAAATAACTTGGCAAGAACTAGAAAAAAATTAATTTTGAAATGAAAACTGAGAAAGAACATACAACGAGTAAAACAGAAAATGCCTTAGACAAACACAAGAGAGCAACAAAGCAAGACATTTTAAAAGCGACAGAGAAGGCTAGGTGTGGTGGTACACGTCTGTAATCCCAGCACTTGGAAGGCTGAGGCAGGAGGGTTGCTACACATTGGAGACCAGCCTGAGCTATATAAAGTGAGCTCAAGGCCAGCCTGAACTGCAAAGTGAAATGCTGTCTCAAAAAGACAGATAGATAGATAGATAGATAGATAGATAGATAGATAGATAGACAGACAGACAGACAGACAGATAGATAGATAGACAGATAGATACAAAAAGTGACAGAGAAAAGAAATTTCCGGTCCCAGGCAAGGTGGGCTAAGTATATTCTGCCTGACCCTTACACTGATTATACCTACAAACCTTGGGCAGAAGACACACAGCAATTATGACAAGACTCTGAAAAACTAACTAGTCAGGAAATTGGGTAGGACAAATCGAGTCAAAGAATGACTCACATAGCAGCGACTTCTCCGAGTTCGCCTTTTGAGGCTCTGTGGCTCCAGGGCAGACAGAATCCCAGAAGGAAAACATTCTCATTAGACTGTCCAGACCCCACCCAGGTGAGCCCAGGAGTGAATCACCGCTTCACAGCACAGGCGGTGGTGAAGGTTCTTGTCCGTCTTTCCGGTCAGACCACCAGGAAAAGGGTTCTGGGGACCCTAAGAGTAGGAAGCTAGAAGAAGAGGTCCTTTAAACGACTCTATGAAGTCCTGACCTCCGCATGTGAAGGGCCAAGTGGACTCAGACAGCAGAGGCTCTGAGATCCGATGCAGGACACCTGGTCTGGGGCACAAGTGGGTCTGTGTGAGTCGCCTACAGCTGTAGTAAAAAGTTACCACACACACAGTTAGTGACTTATGACAGTATCTTATGGTTCCAGTGGTCTTTGTCTAAAATGAGTCTTAGTAATACAGAGGAAAGAAACTCTCAGTCTACTAGATGTCCGGTATGAGTTTGTGTTTTTAAAACTCGAAGAATGAATTTCAGGAACAATGGAGGTTAAGAGCAGAACATATTTTTTGAGAGACAGAAGGGGTCCCAAGTGGGTTGCCAAAGACTCTGTCTTTTTTTAGTGACTTTTATAGAGCAAAACACAAAGTGAGGCAGGTCTAAGGTGGGGAAAACATGGGAACTCTAAAGGTGGCCATGAGGTGGGACAGAACTATGGCCAACCAATAAGATTAATTGCTCAGGTAAAATTGATTAAATCTGGGACAAATGAGGAAGCTAGTCATGTAGCAAGTGGGCATGCATACAGAGCAGGGACTCTTCCTGTAAGAGTTTGGGGTGGTGACTCCTGGCTTCCTCAGGGTGACAGAGACCTATTTAGAATATCAGTCCCTGGTGTTTATCCTTAGGAAGTATGCGGGTACACTTGTTTTACCTTTTGTCTTGAGGTCTGGCCCACAACAGAAGTGTCTGTCTCCCCCAAGTTGCAAGATATCTCATCTTTTGCACTGGCTCCTTTGAGGGCCTAGCCCTGTCTGACTGCCTATAATACTTTTATCTAACTCATCTGCCTGTAACATTATGAGCTAAAATCAAGGGCTCTACGAAAAATTCCATTTCTCCTACCTCCTTTTTTTGCAAGAACACTTGATTTTACTGGGCCCACATAATAATCCACAACAATCTCTCCATCTCAAGATCATTAACCACTTCTCCTATGTCCCTTCTACCAATATTCACAGATAAAGTAGCATTCACAGGTTCTGGGGACCTGTGACATCTAATTAGGGAGCCACTATGCAGCCCACCACAGTGACAGAACAGAAAAGCACTGTGAAGCCTGGAAAACCAAGCCAACAGATTGGGTGTGGTGGTGCACACCTGCAATCTAGCACTTAGGAGGCTGAGGCAGAATCATTACCACGAATTCCAAGGCCAGCCTGGGCTACATGGTGAGACTCTGTATCAAACACACACACACACACCACTAAGCTGACAGCGGGAACACAGTGAACAGAAAGTAGGCCGGATTTCTGGTCTGTAGCTAACCACACTGACAGCTGAAACATAAAAGGCCAGCACTCTCCACAAGGCTATAACTGAGCCCAGAATCTCATAAATATTCACGATGTCCAGGACCCAATCCAAAATTCTGGACATACAAACAACCTATACTAACTCACAAGAGAAAGAGTAATCAACAAACACTAACTACAAACTTGCTCAGATGATGAAATAATAATAGTAATAAAACGTGTTAAATTCTCCAAACTGAAAACAGGGAAACAAATATTTAAAAAGTGAACAGAACCTCAGTGACCTGCAGGACAATATTGAAAGGTCTAACATTTATATCACCGAAACCCCAACAGGAGAGGAGAAAGATATGGATGCAGAGAATCCAACATAATGATGACAAAAAACGTAGCAAACTTGATAGAATACATAAACTTACAGAAACAAACATCAGCAAACCCCAAACAGAACAACAGCAAAGAAATCCAAGCCTCAATACAGTGGCTGAAAATTAAGACAGAAAAAGAAATCTTTAAAAGCATTCAGAGGTAAACAAAGCACTACCGATCAACCATAACTTAAATGACTACAGTAAAATACCAAGAAGAAAGTCATGATGAAGAGAGACACCGAAAGACTCTTTTAAAATGAACTCAGGAGGCTGTTAAGAGACTAAGACTTATGCGCACCTTGAGCTGCTGCCCAGGAATAGGAACTTTTGAACTGGCCCAGGAATAGGAGCTTTTAAACTGGATCGAGTCTGCAGAAACATCCTTTCACAATGTTTCAGATGCAACGGTCACAAATACATTTTTAACCCAGAGACAGGCTTAGCAATCGATCATGCACAGCACGAGCAGCCACCGTTGTGGCTTGTCTGGGCTGCGTGGAGCAAAAAGGAATTGTCTTGGGCCACGTATACAATATGTTCTACATATTCTCTGGGAAGATAGGTTGTATAAAAGTTTGGTAAAGCTGGGCGGTGCATGCCTGTAATACCAGCACTGGGGAGATTGAGGCAGGAGGATTGCCTTGAGTTTGAGGCCAGCCTAGGTTACATAAGCAAGTTCAAAGCCAACATAACATAGCAAGCCTTGTTTCAAAAAGAAAAAAAAAGTCTAGTAAAGAGACATGATCAAATTTTTCTGAGTGTCTGATTGTAATTCTATGCATTCCAAAAGTTAATGAACAACCCTTTATTTTTCTAGTATTAACAACATTGTATACCATCATGAGTAAAAAGCAATTTGATACACTTCTGTGCTTAGCACAGTCACTAAAAAATCATTTTATCTTAACTTAGAGTTTACAGCATTATTTTACGACACGAGCCCAATTGTAATAATGAAGCAAGAAAACTTACCTGTCTGCTTAGTAACAACATACGCTCGTCTTTACGGGCACGCACATGGGTAGGGAAGCTGAGAAACTGTTACCATAATCGCTGTGTTCTCCTTGCCAAGTGCGCCCAGCGCCCGACACAGCGGGTTCCAACTGGACTGACTGCGAGGTGTGGGCGCAGGAAATGAAGTTAGCACAGCACCGCGTCCTGCCCTGCGCAGCGCTGCTCTGCTCTGCGCAAGCGACTCGCAGCTCAAGTCATGAGGATACCGCTAAATCTCGTCATAATATTAAAAGTGTACCACCTTGCACTGCTAGCTGTGCAGGGCCGCAGGCAGCCCGCGCGTTGGACAAACCTGCTGTAGAACCTAGAGTGCTTTTCTGTACCAATCACCTTCCTTTTTAAATAACTCGTGCAAGCAGCCCAGAGTTCCCTTAGCCTTCTACTTCTTCCCCATAAAAACCCTGTACAATCTGAGGTTTTTTGGAATACTCATTTAGAGCTATCCGAATCTGCCAATGCCAAATTGCATTTCCCAACACTCCAAATAAAGTTCTTTCAGGTTTTTTTTTTAGCTTAAATCGATCAGTAGTATTAATTTATCATCAAAAACCATGGCGGCCATGAACATTTTAAAGTGCCAAAGGAATAGAACTGTCAACCCAGGATTCTATGTCTAGTGAGTATATCCTTCAAAATACAGGAAAAGTAAAGATACTCTCTTATGAAGGAAAACTAAGAATTTGTCATTAGCAAACTTGCTCCAAACGAAATGCTAAAGGAAATTCTATAGGTGGAAAAAATAAACCCCAGGACTCTTGTTATGAAGATAAATAGAAACAATAAGTGAGTAAAAATCCTAATATTTTTTTTTTGCCCTGTAAGTCAAGAGTTTGTGTGACTGTTGAAAAAAGCAAACTATGATGCAGTTTTCACTGTATGTATGTTTTACATGATAATTATGGCAAGTGGTAGAAAACTTCTATATTTTACATGTAAAGTGAAAAAAATATTAACTTAACGTGTAGTGTAAAAAGTTAAGTATATTTATTATAAGTGCCAGGGAAATCCCTACAAGTGAGTCGTGCGTTGCAAAATGAGCTCAAGGCCAGCCTGAACTGCATAACAAGACTCTGCCTCAAGACAAAAACAAAAACAAAAACAAAAAAACAAACCTAAGAACTGTACAAAGAGATGTAGCTAAAAAGCAATGGATAAATTACCAACGGAATACTAAAACTACTGAATTACATGAAGTGTAAAACCACCCCTCACATACATTAGGATGGCTACTATTTGAACTCTCCCTAAGAAAAAAAAAAAAGCAAAATCCCCCATAAAATACAAAGTGTCAGTAAGGAAGGTTGTGGAAAAATTAGAAAATTGTGCATTAGTGATAAGACTGCAAAATGGTACAGCTGCTAAGGAAAATAGAGTGGTGATTCCTTAAAACGTAAAGACAGAGCTGGTATACTGAGGTAAGATTTTAAAAAATGAAGACGGATAAAGGAAACTATACCTCTAAGGGATGGTCGGGGTTACCCAGGCTTACCCTGTCCTGCTGTAAGAACAGTCAGACTCCTAGAGACAGGAAGGATAAGGGGGTGCAGGGGTGGGAGAGGGAATGTGAGGTAACTCTCGCAGTGTAGTCTCAGCCCCGCAGGATGAGACGGCGGCACAAGAGTCAGGGTCCTCAACACCACTGCGCTACACCTTTATAAGAGTTAGGATGCTGGGTTCTAGGCTGTATGTATCTGGTCACAATTTAAACATATATTTAATGTAAATAAACTAAAATACACCAGCTAAAAAGACTGCTAGAATGTTTTAAAATTCCAACTATAA
>RJWM01020321.1:0-37388 GCA_004363535.1 Dasyprocta punctata
GTGCTCCTCGATCCTGGGATGCCTCTTCTGCTAGACCAAGGGTAATGTAATGGTAACGACAAAGATATGCCACATGGCACTGCTATAAAAATCACATAGCAGTAGGAGAATCGAGATTCAAATCCAAGCTTAAAGATAATGAGGAAGTAGGAAAGAGCTAGTTGAAAATTAGGTTTATATAAAGTCCATTATCTGATTAACGGGTAACTGGTCTCTGGGTTCCTGGATGGATTGATTAGTCACTAAATGGCCTGGTTCATGCTGGAGCAGATCCTACCCCAAGGCAAAGACAGCACTCACCTAGAATAGGCTACCAGTACTGCTGTCTCTAGATGCCCACAAGCAGAACTGCAGGTAACTTGTCATTCACAGAGTGTATTAAATTGTTCTAACTATGGTATTTTTGATGCTTATTTTTGATCTCCTATATCTACTTTGAAATAAGAATGCCTTTGTTCTCAGAGATCATGACCCCTAATGATTTTTAAGATATAGATAATTAGAACACAATGCATAAATTGACCTTGAAAGTATTTAATAAAAGTCATTCACACATGACCTTAGGAAAAAAGCAATCCTGGGTGACTTTCATGGATTACTTACTACACATAACAATTATTTTCATTTTTAGTAATAAATGATGTTAGAGATTTGCTAAAGTCACATTTGGTAAAATTTTATATAAATAAGAAAATGACTGCTATATTATATTTTTTAATCTGAAAGACACAAAATTCAATAAGAAAAATAAACGTTCAAAATTGGATGAAAAAAGCTGACAGAAAATAAAATTGAGGTGTGGTGCTCCAGAGGCTCTAAACTCACAACAAGACACAAGGTCTGGATGGCACCACACTCCGGGGTGTGCTCAGGCTAGCCACCTGGGTCCCAGAGGTCTCGGCCCCCACTCAGCAGGGTGGAGGCTCCAGCAGCACACTCCAAGAGTGCACCCTCACTAGCTGTGCAGAGGATCCAGCTCTATCCAGTCCTGTGTCTCAGCGCAACCCACCAGGGGAATGCCTGGCCAGACCCACAGGACGCATAGCCCAGCACCCCGTAGCAACCCAACAAAGTACACCAGGGGAACACGTGGTCAGCCTCACAAAGCACAGAACACAAGGGTCCAGTACCACAATCTGGGAGTGTGCCCCAGCTAACCACAGGGATATTGGAGGATTGAAGCTCTACCCAATACAGTGTTCCAGTACAATTCATGGGGAAGCTGCCTGCCCAGTCACACAGGTCCCAGAAGAAAATGACATAACTAAAAACCAAGAGGCACTCTCAATCTCCCAGCCCACTGAGAACAAACCCAAGAGACACGGAAGTGGAAGACACTGGGAGTCACACAACTGAATTTCCTGAAATGATAGCAAATGCAGTAAAGAAACAACTCCCTGAAGCTATAGAGAAACTCAAATCAGAAATAATCTCTCAGCTAAAAATGAGATGACAATCATTATGAAAGAAATGTTGTGTGTATCTAAAGAAGATCAAGATAAAAAATACAGAAGAACATAAGAAAATGATGGAAACTTTGAATGAACAATATAAGACATAAATACAATGCATGAAACAGATTCAAAGGAAAATTCAGGAAATGAAAAATGCCATGGAAAGTTTGAAAAACTGCTTGAATGAAACTGAAGATAGAATCTCAGACCTTGAAGACATCAAGGGAGCTTATGATCATGAAATAAAAGATCTCTTAAAAACAATGAAGAACCAAGAAACAACAATACAACAGCTGCAAGATGATGCCAAGAGAAATAACATAAGATTAATAGGCATAAATGAAAAAGCAGGGGTCAATACTAATGACCTGCAAAGACTATTTGCAGAAATAATAGCAGGAAATTTTCCAAACATGGGAAGAGAATCTGAAATATAGGTAACTGAGGCATACAAAATGCCAATTAACCATAACCAAAATCAACCTTCACCCAGACATGTAACAATTAGTGTATCAGAAATACAGCACAAGAACAAAATACTAAAAGCTGTCAGAGAAAAGAAACAGATCACCTATGAAGGAAAGCCTATCAGAATCACAGCAGTCTTCTCAACACAAACCTTTAAGTCAAGAAGAGCTTGGAGTAAAGTATTTCAAATCCTGAAAGAAAACAACTTTCAACCCAGATTGATGTACCCTACAAAACTGTCCTTAAAAATTGATGGAGAAATAAGATTCTTCCACGACAAAGAACAACTGAAGAAATGTATGGGCACCAAAGCAACACTACAAAGAGTACTGAAAGACACTCTAGAAAGAGACCAAGATAGCTACAATCTAAAGAACAACAACAAAAGGAAACCACTAAGCCAGACAAATAATTAAACAGAAAATGTAGAAAACCACCAACAGAAAGATATCATGACAGGGATGAGCCAATACGTATCAGTTATATCAATGCAAATGGTCTAAACTCACCAATAAAAAGAAACAGACTAGCAGAGTGGGTTAAGAAACAAAATCCAACAATACGCTGTGTACAAGAAATACATTTAACTCAAAAGGAAATTCACAGACTAAAAATCAAAGGCTGGAAAACAATACTCCATGTAACATGAACCCAGAGAAAAGCAGCAGTAGCTATTATGTTTGCAGACAATGTGAACTTCAAACTGAACATGTTCAAAAGAGATAAAGAAGGTCACTACATACTTGTTAGGGGAAAACTTCAAGAGGAAGAGTTTACAATAATAAACATATATGCACCAAATATGGGAGCACCCAACTATGTAAGACAATTCTTAATAGACATGAAAAACCAAATAAACAATATAATTATAACAAGGGATCTTAATATCCCACTGTTACAGAGAGACAGATCAACCAAACAAAAAATCAGCAAAGAAATAACAGAACTGAATCAAACTTATGAACAAATGGACCTAGTAAATGTATACCAAGTATTCCACCCATCAACATCAAAATACACATTCTTCTCAGCTGCACATGGGTCATTCTCTAAAATAGATCATATACTGGTCCACAAAACATGCTTAAGTAAATGCTAAGAAAATGAAACAATTCCATGCATATTATCTGACCATAGTGCAGTAAAATTTGAAATGAATGACAAGAAAACCTACAATAACTGCATAAACACGTGGAAATTAAATAATACTCTCCTAAATAAACAACGAGTCACAGAAGAAATTAAAGAAGAAATTAAACAATATCTACAATTGAACAAAATGCAAATACAAATTACTGGAAGCTGTGGGATACAATAAAAGCAGTCCTCAGAAGGAAATCTATAGCACTAAACTCCCACATCAGAAAAATGGAAAGAACACACATAAACAACCTAATGCTGCACCTCAAACTTCTAGAAAAAGAAGAGTAAGTCAAGTCCAAAGGACAAAGAAGGGAGGAAATTATTAAGATTAGAGCAGAAATTAATGTAATTGGAACTAAGAAAACAATACAAAGAATTAATGAATTGAAGAGTTGGCTCTTTGAAAGAGTAAATAAAATTGATAAACACCTAGCCAACCTTATCAAAAGAGGAAAGAAAAAACCCAGATTCATGAAATAAGAAATGAAAAGGGTGAAATCACTACTGACCTTGTGGATATACAGAAGATCATCAACACCTACTTCAAAAACCTTTACTCACATAGATTTGATGACACAGAAGAAATGGACAGATTCCTAGAAACCTATGGTTTACCAAAGCTGAATCAAGAAGATGTAAAGCTGCTGAATAATCCAATTTCAGCTAATGAAATTGAAAATGTAATTAGGACCCTACCAACAAAGAAAAGCCCAGACCAGACCGTGATGGATTCACTGCTGAATTCTACAAGAAATTTAGGGAAGACTTAATGCCAACACTCCTCAAATTCTTCAATGAAATTGAAAGGGAAGTAAGTCTCCCTAACTCATTCCTGGAAACAAGTATTACCCTAATAACAAAAGCAGAGAAAGTCCCAACCAAAAAAGAAAATTACAGGCCAATCTCCCTAATGAACATAGATGCAAAAATCCTCAATAAATACTGGCAAATAGAATACAGCAAGTTATCAGAAAGATTATACACCATGATCAAGTGGGATTCATCCCAGGAATGCAGGGATGGTTCAACATATGGAAATCAATACATGTAATACACCATATCAACAGGGCCAAGGACAAGAAACACATGATCATCTCAGTAGATGCAGAAAAAACTTTTGAGAAAATCCAACACTCATTCATGATAAAAACCCTACAGAAAATTGGAATAGATGGTCTCTACCTCAATCAGATAAAAGCCATATATCATAAACCAACAGTCAACATCCTACTAAATGGAGAGAAACTGAAAACTTTTAACCTAAAATCAGGAACAAGACAAGGACGTCCATTATCACCACTCCTATTCAATATAGTTCTGGAAAAATGAGCTAGAGCAATTAGACAAGAGAAACAAATAAAGGGAATAAGGATAGGAAAGGAAGAAGTGAAATTATCATTATTTGAAATGATATGATACTCTACATAGAAGACCCCCAAAAATCCATTAGAAGACTTCTAGAAGTAATAACCAAATTCAGTAATGTTGCTGGATACAAGGTCAACACTCAAAAATGAATAGCATTCCTGTACACAAACAACAAAGTCACTGAGAGAGAAATAAGGGAAACCACACCCTTCACTATAACATCCAAAAAATGAAATACTCAGGAATCAATCTAACAAAGGAAGTAAAAGATCTATACAGTGAAAATTACATTACTCTGAAGAAGGAAATTGAAGAAGATTTCAGAAAATGGAAAGATATTCCCTGTTCACGGATATGAAGAACAAACATTATGAAAACGGCCATTCTCTCAAAATCATTATACAGATTTAATGCAATCCCAATCAAAATACCACTTGCCTACCTCACAGAGCCAGAGAAAGTATTCCTGAAATTCATCTGGAACCAGAAAAGACCTAGAATAGCAAAGGCAATTCTGGGCAACAAAGGTAAGGCAGGAGGCATCACAATCCCTGACTTGAAACTATACTACAAAGCCACTGTGATAAAATCAGCATGGTACTGGAATCAAAACAGACCTAAAGATCAATGGAATAGATTAGAAGATACAGCTACGACTACAAATATACTTAGCCACCTCATCTTTGAGAAAGGGGCCAAACAACATGTACTTTGGAAGAAAGACAGCCTCTTTAACAAATGGTGCTGAAAAAACTGGCTTTCCATATGTAATAAACTAAAACTAGATCCATGTCTATCACCATGCACTGCAATAAAATCAAAATGGATCAACGATCTGAATATTAAAACAGAGACACTAAACTTACTAGAAGACAGAGTAGGTAAAAATCTTGATGACATAGGAGTAGGCAGAGTTCATAAACAAAAATCAAATTGCACAGAAAACACTTCCCAGAATCAACAACTGGGATCTCATCTTACTAAAAAGTTTTTGCATGTCAAAGGAAATCTCCAACAGAGTGAAAAGAAAACCCACCAACTGGGAAAATGTCTTAGCCAACTCTCCATCAGACAAAAGACTTTTATCTAAAACATATAAAGAATTAAAAGAAATCAGGCCCCTACAATTCAAGGACCCAATCCAAAAATGGGCATCTGAGATGAATACACGCTTGTCAGAGAAAGAAATACAAACAACAAAGAAATATATGAAAAAATGTTCAACATCAGTGGTCATTTGGGAAATGCAAATTAAAACAACACTGAGATTCCATCTCACTCCAGAAAGAATGGCCAAGATTAAAAAGTCAACTAACAACAAATGCTGGAGGGGCTGTGGGGAAAAAGGAACCCTTCTCCACTGTTGGTGGGAGTGTAGACTGGTGCAACCACAGTGGAAATCTGTGTGGTGACTCCTCAAGAAGCTAGGATTAGAGATCACATTCAACCCAGCTATCCCACTTCTGGGCATTTTCCCAGAAGAACTGATAACATTATACCACAGTGATATTTGTGCACCCATGTTTATAGCAACCCAATTTGTAACAGCCAGATCTTGGAAGCAACCCAAGTGCCCATCAATCAAAGAATGGATAAAAAAGATGTGGTATTTTTATACAATGGAGTACTCCTCAGCTATCAAGAAAGGTTGCATTGAGACTTTAATAAGTAAATGGACCTGACTTGAGACCATATTCATAAATGAGATAAACCAAACCCACATGTGTAAATACCGTATTGTCTCCCTAGTGTAAGAAACTTAAACAGTATATATGATCCAAAATCTACAATAAATACTACGTAAAGGTTAAAAACTGTTCAAAGAGCAAAAGTAATTGGGATGGGAAAAGGGGGAAAGAGGGAAGGGAAAAGGAAAAAGATATAAATCTGTATATATGTATAATGTAAGATAACTAAAACAAACATACTGCTGAATGTATTAGTTATTGAGAAAGAATGGTTAATACTCATGATTAGATCAATCTTACATGTCTATATCTGTTAATGTAAATAACCATTTTGAATATAATGATACGCAATATTGCAACCATTGTCAAGTTTCTATCATCCTGTTTTGTAAACCTGTAATGTTACTGTTGTGCATTTGCTCTAGTCGTTTGTTTGTCTCTTTTGCTTTTTGTCTTTTTTATATGTGTCCTTAAAAACTAAATAAATAAGTAAAAATCAACAGATATATGATAAAAAAAGAAAAGAAAATTGAAAGTTTTTCTATATTCATGTGTTAGATTTAGTACCTGTTCTAAAAATTAACAGATCAGTAAATGAATCTGTCAGAATTTGTATCCGTGAAATGTCATCCAGAAATAATAGGCTTTTTGAGTAATGGACCTAAATAGTATTCATAATGGTAGAAACTAAACAGTAAGCACGAATCAAAGTTACATATTGCATAGTGTGTAAATAAGTGACCTCAAATAACTTTTTCTGGGTAAAATTATGTGACATTTATATTTTAAGAAAAATGTGATTAATTAGATTTTCAGCTGCAAAAGGTAATCCTCAATGTTGAAAAATATTTTCATTATTTTGGAGAAGTCTTTGTTTTCATATGACTCTACTTAGACATTATGGGGAAACAAGACAGAAAATTCAATCTATCCAATAAAATTAAAATAGCAAATTTTGAAAGATTCTGCATCAGATTTGTCTACAGTTCAATTCAAAATTGGTTAGAGTTTAGAATATATGAGTAATTTTTCACTTGGAATAATGTCTCTACTTAAAATTTCTCAATACCATTGGTGTCATCTCGGTTTTTGTTTTAGAATAGCAGAGTCTAATTTAAATGTGTCAGGAGGAATTGCATTTTCCTTGAGGAATTTAATAGACACGTGTGGCAGTCAGTTTCTCATGGCTTTGACAGAACACCTGACATCACAAGATAAAGAGCCAAAGGGTTTATTTGGGATCACACTGTCAGGAGTTTCAGCCCAGGGTCAGCTGTCTCCAAGGCAGAAACCTCATGGAAGAAGGGTTCTGTGGAGTGAAATGACCCACTCCTTCATCCAGGAAACAGAACAAGGGAAGAGCCTGGTGGCAAAGGGGCCAGGGACGGGCACGGCCCCCATGTCCCAGCCACAGGGCCACTCCCACACACCCAGAATCCTGCTTTACTGACTCCTAGTGTTTCTCAAGCCCATCAAGTTGATGAGAAAGATCAACCATAGCAATGCACTTAGGAGTCAGTATTAGAACATAAGCACAGACAGATGCTGTGAATCTGACTGAAGCACTGGAAAGAATCAGATGAAGATGCAGAAGGGCACTGACACACGTAACGCATGCTTCAGAGCTGGGTGAGCTGAGACTAGGTTTATCACTTAACTTCACAATCTGAGCACAGTTTTGTTTAGCAGCGTTATATTATGATTTTTTATTACATAGTTCTTAGAAACCATGGACTTGCTAAGTATTTTCATTATGCAAATATGTAAGAACGTTTATGAAATCTTTTATTTCTATGCTTTTTATTTTCAAGCAAAGGAAATCAGAAGAAATAATTTCCCAAGTGATTTATGTTATAACATAATTTTCTGAAAGTAGAAGACAAACTACTGTTTGCAAATGCCAATGACTTGTCATTCAAATCAGCACTCTCCATGAGTTTTGAGGAGTTTGTTTATCCTGGTTTAAAGGGATGCTTTCCTTTTAGCTTGTAAAACAAATCTATGCAAAAATATTTCAGATGACTGTTTCTAATCATTTTCATTTTAAATAAATATTTATTCACCCTTCTTGTGGTCAGTACAGCTTCTTTTCCTCTTCAGACCCTAATACTATATGTAGTAAGAACACAAGCTTGTGGGCATGCTCTTTACAGCAAGCCAGATGAAGATGAGTGTTTTCTTAAACTACTTCTGGACAAAAGAGAGCTATTTTCAGAGTGCCTGGAATGCCGACCTCATTGTGAAGACAGTGCTGTGTGCTGGGGATGCGCTTTGCAGTCAGTGGTTCTAAGGAGCATGTGGACAGCGCTGCTTTCTTCTTGGTTTCATGGCTATTCCACTTCAGGGTGCCTTAAACGTCTTCTTCATAATATTTCAAGCACCCTCAAGTCCAACGAACTATGGTGAAACTATGACCTTGACAATAACTAAAAGTTTTCTTATCTTAAAAGGGAGGGAATTGTGAAAATACAATGCATGTACCTCTGTGTGTGTGTGTGTGTGTGTGTGTGTGTGTGCGTGAGAGAGAGAGAGAGAGAGAGAGAGAGAGAGAGAGAGTGTTCATGATCTAATGAATCTATAGCCATGTTTATGGACCAGCTGTTTGCTTTTCCTTGGCTGTTATATCTAGCCCTGCATTCTTTCTTGTTTTTTATTAACTCTCTTGGAAAAAAAAAGAAATCCACAGCCTATATAAATTTTGACATTGTAACTTTTCAAACATATACTATATACTCATTGTGAAACTCAATATTCTAGCTATACAAAGTAAACCCTTGACATTTTAAAAAAAATATTTAGCCCATTTTCAATGGAAATTTTAGTAAATATGCAATGTAAAGCTACAAATGAAGTGGCCTAAAATAATGTACATTTCATCATCTTGATTTTTATAAAATGGAATTTCACAACAGAATCCTTCCTAGATCAATCATTTTTAAGCAGGCTCTGTAAATTTTTGTTCCATTGCACTCTGTCTGCTTCTCTAATTATATTCATCTCAACATAATACAAGGTTTCATAAAGTTGCTAATATCGTAAGAGAAAAATGCCAAAAAAATCCCACACATTTGCTGTGCTTGCAATTTTAATGACATGGAAAATAAAATGATGTTATTTCTTAGACTGAAAACAGTGGCCATTTCTATCAACTTCACGCTAAAACAGCATGGTGCTTGTACAGCATCCCTGCCAACTTTTAATTTGCTCCTATTCCCACCTAGTTCATGGATTGTGGAAGTGTCACTTCATTGACCCCAATTTTAGTAAATTGTTGGAGTCTGTCATTCCCACAGGTGCCTCCGTTTCTACAGCTGTGGTGACTTGACAGCCATCTCTCCTCTCCCATCCACCTCAGCCTCAGGAAGGGCCTTTCTTTGCTCAGTTCCAGGGGCCTGGGTTTATATTCCATGTGTGACTACAGGTAGCATTAACATACTGTGTGTTTCATAGAGCTAGAAAAAAGACATTGAATGTTTCCACCATAAACAAAAATACATAGACATAGATAGGTTTACACAGATTTAAAATTAACCATTGCATGGGGCTAGGGCTGGGGATACAGCTAAGTGGCACAGCACCTGCCTGGCAAGTGCAATGTCCTGAGTTCAATTTCAGTACCAAAAAAAAAAAAAAAAAAAAAAAAAAAAAAAAAAAAAAAAAAAAAAAAAAAAAAAAAAAAAAAAAAAAAAAAAAAAAAACCACACACACACAAAAAAAACACAAAACAAACCAGTAATCAATGCATACTTGCATTCAAACATCACATATTATTCTCTAAATATGTAAAATTTTCATATTGTGTATTTGTTTAAAATTTAATAGAAAAATAAAAAATAATAAAACTAGTCAGCCATTAGAGAAATAAAAGAAAGAAATGCAGCCATGTCAAGAATATTGTGTGTGTAACACACGTCTCCAATTATTTCACACATGTGACACAGCTGTGCGTCCAAAGGCCAGCTCCATTTTCCCTGGTCAGGAAAACATTTTTCTAATTCAACAGCAGTAAGACAAATGGTTTTGGTTGTTCGTTAATTATTTCACTGATTTAACAAGTGTACAGGCTCATATTCTGAGGAAGATCTTTTACTAGATTTGGAGTGTTCAGCTGCATTAACAGAACAAGTCTCTTTCTTTACAATCTTCTGTGGTCTCCTAAGAGTACACTGATAACTTTCTATGATTCTGTTACCCTGCAGAGATGTGCTCTAGTCAAATGACTTTCTGTACATCAGGCAAATATAATAAGTTGCAACAACCAGACAGTTTTATTTTGTTAGAAATACTATGAAGAATGAAGTGTTGATGATATTGGTCATTCATTGATTTGACATTCCTCATACTTACAAACCAATTTATGAGGCTAATTTCCAAATGGAAAACAAAAATTCAGTTGTTAATATTTGCTTTCTAGTCTTTCTGATTATTAATTTAAGATAGATTTCTAAAATGAAATAATTTACTATTTACCATTCAATACTAGTTTGCTATGAAATGATTTTTAAACTTATGTTGTCACTAGCTTGCATGTATCCCTTTGAGTTTCTTCATGAAATCACGATTAGAAATGTTGCTAATTTAAGGGACAAAAAAGAAAACACAGTCACTTCCTACCACTTTCCTCTAAGAAATTCTATTATTTCTTCAATGCAAGTGGCCTTCACCATTTCAGGTGATTCTTAGTTAGTTTCCACTGTATATCAAGTTAATATGCCTTGTAGTATTTTATTTATGAGTTTTAGATATTAGTTATCACCTTATTGTTACAATGGATAAAAATTTTGCAATTATTTTCCTTTAAAGCTTTACTCTTCTCATCTTCCCATCTGAATTTAATGCTTACATTTCTCTGCCTGCTGCCTTATTTTTAAGTGATTGGTTACATTTAAGTGATTGATTACATTTATAATTTTATATTTATATTTCTTTTTTTCATCAACTATCACTTGACCCCCTAGTTTGAAATATAAGAGCACAATGAACCTTTTTGAAGCATTCTTCTCTCTTAAATGTCCACTCTATATTTTAGTGATATTTTCTAAGTTGGTGATTTATACTCTGCCCTTAAAACACAGCAAAACAATATTTTTGTTGTCATCTAAAATTAAAATATAACAGGCAGAGCTTACATGATTATATCTATGTAAAATTTTCCCTGTGGATCCAAGCAGCATATATTAGAAATGTGTTTCCTGTCCTTCCCCTTCCTTTCCTCTCTCCTCCTTCCCTCCCATTCTCTTTCTTTCCTTCTGAGTCCTGGTCTCACTCCAAGCTTGGCCTGGCCTGGGACTTGTTATGTACCTCAGTCTGGCTTCAAATTCAGTACCCTCTTGTGTCACCTTCCTGGGCTCACACACATGCACCACCACTCTGGCTTATTATATTCTTTTTAAAAAGTTAATAATTCAGTTTTCTTCCAAAATTCATGCTTTTGTATCAGCCAATCATTTCTCCAAACCTTCCAACCAATGCAATCATTTTGAGTCTCCCTTATTGTCTGAAACCTCCATTCTCCATGTCCTATTCCTGATCCAATGCACTTTCGCTCTCTCAGCAACTGGTTGCCACTCTGACATGCTTTTCCCTTTTGGACCCAAATTTTCTGGATCCCAGTCTTCTCCTTTCTGGTTTCATCCATGTACTTCTATGAGATGTATCTGTGTGAATCCTTGTAAGTCTGGAAAACTACTTATTTACCCATAGGATTGGCTGATAAATTAGCCTTGTGTAACAATTTAAAACAAAATAATGAAGATGATGTTGACCATCTTTTCAGCACCCACTATTTTCTAGGCATTCTTCTCACTGTTCTATGAGTGTTGACTCATTTACTCTTCAAACGCTTTAAGGAGATGATGTTACTAGTATCAAGGATGAGACGACGTACGAACAAAAAACTTTAGGAACTCAATGAAAGTTGCATAGCTCTTACTTAAATGATCCAAGCACTGGTGATATAGTTCCAACAACAGTTTTCCTAAACTCTGAACTTTTGTGTTTCCACTTTTAGGCATTTCAGTGCCCACCTGCCCCATCACACCAGGTCAAGATGTGTATGGGGGTATTAGTGAGTTCTTCACTCGCACCGTGTTTTCGTTGATAATGTGATAATGGCCACAAAAAAATGCATTCACAAGGTTAAGTATTTTTGGATTACTTCAGAAAATAAATACTCATCTAAATTCATTTAAGGCTTGTTTTTCTGGTCTCTTAATTTTATTTATGACATTTTGAAATCCATTGTAAATTTAACAACAGAAAATGTGTGCTTTCCAAAAAGAAATCACGAGCAAATCTATTATCAATGACCAATGAATAAACTTCATAATGAGAGAAAATGAGCTTCTGAATATCAACAAGTAAAGCAGTCTAAACCAAAGCATGACTGAATATGCCATAGATTTTGTTATTATCCGATATAAAGCAGGAAGCTACAGAAGGATTGATGCTGCTGAGTTGTCAAATTTTTCATTGAGAAAACTCATGCCAAAAGCAACATAAAGGAGTATGGGAAGAAAAATGAATTATGGGAAAATATTTATAGATTATTGAAACAGATCAAAACCCTACCAAAAGCACATAAAAATGGAGATAGAGGAAGGGAGATAGGGAGAGAGAGGGGGAGAGAGAATGGATAACAGTTTGAAGCCTCTTACCTAGGGAAGCCAGAACAACAACTGATGACAGATTTAACAGGGGCAATTAAAGGGATAGGAAAATTCAGCAAGTTGCATAATCATCTAACTTGATTAATAAATGAAGAGGTGTCTTATTTTAACAAATGTGTAATGTGGAAGAAGCAACTTCAAAAGGTAAAGGAATACACCCATTTCAGATTGGGAACTCTGAGACAGGCATCAGTGGAGCTACACAATATCTCTTTCTCTACATTCTCCATCAACCACTCACTTTTTGATAGAAAGACCTGGAGGGTTGGACTTGGTAGAGCAGACCAACTGATTTTCTATCAACACAGCTACATATACATATGATTTCTGACCCAAGATCAAGAAAGTTTTAAAAAGTGTGCTGTACAATCTTGCCAGAGCAGATATGATTTGGGAGAAGAAAATGCATTTCTTCCAAGTCTACTTAGCTTCTTTCTGTCCACATGCTTCTCTCTACTAATGCTTCCAAGCCAAGTACGTGTTTTTCTCCAATATTTAGCATCCCTATTAGAGGACATAAAGAACAAAATAGGCAAAATGAATTGCTGTTAGGATGATACTAATTTCTCCCTCTCCAGCAAGCTATTACGATTCACAATGAAAGAAAAGCACTGCATAATTGCACTTTTAACTATGCGCAAGTATTCCAGATAAATGTTATATAACTTCTAATCTTATTATTTTGTATCTTAAATTAGGGATTGCTGATACACTTGCTCATGATTATTATACTTAATTTGCATACTCAAGCATTGTTAAAGGAGGTTTTTACAAGGAAAACTGAAGCAATTTCAGTTTTTGGCGAAGACTTCCTCCTGCATCGTCACGCCCTGTGCCTCTGCTGTTGCTCAGGAAGTTCCAGCTTGCTCAAGGGTCCACAGGACCCCACATGATTAGAACAGGAAGTCATTCATCTGTGGGAAGCAAGTCTGTAGATCGAACTCAGAATTTCTATGTTCTCTTTTTCTTTACTTCTTTTCTAAGAAAACTGTGAAGGTGGTGTCACCAACAGTGGACCTTGAGTTACAACTGGTCTAACATGCGAGCAACTTGGGTTACCACCGGAATTTTAGGATTAACTTAGGACCAAAGTCTTGAGTCATGACCTAAATGCCCGCCGCTTGTGTGGTTGAAAACAAAGACTCTCTATGCCAGAAAAGCGTATGTAACCTTACATAAGCATCCGTCTGAGCCCAGATGTGCATTTCTGGATGTGATTCGGTCAGTGCTTTATATCATTGCTACAATTATTGCTATCAAAATGGCCCCAAAAAGCTAGAAAAGGAGTGGGAGATGGAAGGGAAGGTAAAGAAAGTGATCACAACTTAAAAGTACAGTGAGAAATAGAAGCCAGAAACAGACAAGCTTAGAGCACGATCCTCTCATCTGCCAGGTACAAGATGATTTCCATGTTCTTTAAGTTGAACAAAATGCCTTCTATTTTTGATTGATAAATCATAATTGTTTACATTTATGAAGCGCCATGTCATATTTTGATATATTAGCTTGTACACTGCTGCTCTTATCTATCATTTTTATGTTGAGACATTTGGAATTGACTCCCTCATTTTGTAATATACAATGCAGTATCATTAAGTGTATCATTACGATGTGAAGAAGAGCTCAAAACCCACTTCTGCCCATTTGAAACTTGGTATCGTCTAATATCTACTTCCTACTCCCCAGCCTGGACCTCCATAACCATCACTCTACTTTAATTATGTGAATTCAGTTTATTTATAATCCATATGTAAGGGATATATGCAATATTTGCCTCCTTGTATTTGTTTTACTTTCACACGGTATAATGTCATCCAGCTATATCTGTGTTTACACAAAGAACAAGATAAACAGTGTTTTATTATCTATCTTGAAGTATTCAAGTTTATTATTTATATATCAATTTTTTTCTGTTCACCCCTTAATAAACATGAAGTTTGATTCTGTATCTTGTAAATAATGCTGCAAAAACACATAAGTGTAGATATCCATTTTACATATTGGTTAAATCTCTTTTGTACAGGTACTCCAAGTTAGAATTGCTGGATTATGTGGTAGAGTTATTTTTCATGTTTTGAAGAACACTCTTTTCCATAAAGATTGTACTAATTTACAGGCTCAACAAAAAATAAATTGATTTAAAATTGGGCAAAGGACCTTAGACACTTTTCTGGAAAAGAAATGCAAATGACCAGCAGTTATATGAAAAAGCTTGTCATCAGGAAAATGCAAATCAAATGACTTGGTATTCTTTCATCCTTGCTAGTATGGCTACCATCAAAAAGTCAAAAAAGGATAAAAAATGATGGGAAAGATATAGATAAAGGAAACCCTAGTACACTGTTGATAAGGCAAATCAGTAAAACTACCATGGAAAACTGTAGGGAGGGTCCTTATCAAAGTTAAGCATAGAACAGGACCCATGGAGCCACAGCCAGGTAACTGCATTGCTAATGCAAAGAGCTCTCCCCGCTTCTGTGTCCATGACGGTCTAATGGCCACCATCAAAATGCAGAAATAATCTAAATGTTGATAGATGAATGGACAAAAATTATCTCTTATCTATCTATCAATCATCTACCTACCTATCATCTAACTGTTTATACAATGGAATTCTATAAACTTGAATATGAATGAAATTTTTAGTACTATGAATAAACCTGAAGGCCATTATGCTAAGTGAACTATGCTAGACACAAATTGCCTGATACTCACTTATAACGGAAGTTGAAAAACCTTGAACCCATTTATGTAGAGACTACAATGATGACCGTGTTGGGATGGACGGCGAAGGGGTAGGGAGGTGTTTAGCAGGCACGAAAACACTCTGTCAGGAGAGGAATCGGCTCTGGAGCTGGTGACGGCCTGGGGTGCAGCCAACGCCAGCACACTCAGAGCTTTCCAAGAGTGAGAGCACAGTCTTCTCACTACATGCATGTACAAGCACGTGCACACACACACAGACCAACCAGGTCAGTGGGTGAAAGTCATTCCACAGTGTGCAAACACGTTAACACATTACCGCGCTGTCCAGGTATTTGTCAGTCACACCAACATGGAGCCGAATTTTCTAAAATAACATTGATTCTTCTTCTAGTGAGAACGAAAGGAGATAAGCAGATTCGAATGTCCCAAATCTTGCTGCATTCAGCTGGAGCCTGACTTCCCAGCACACCTTCCTGGTCTGACGCTAATCTTTCTGCTCACCTCCTTCAGTGTATTTCCACGGCACTGACTGATGATAAATTGCGATCACTGTTCCTTTTGTTATTTATAAATGGAATTAGATTGAGCTATTTCTCCCAGTGGAAACCCTAATTGCAATGCAGTTTTCTATTCTCTCAAAATGACCTGGAGGCTCTGTTTTTTCCCTAATTGAAGACTTCAAGCAGCCTGGCCTCATCACACAGTTATTGAAGCTGTGTGCTCGGATAGCCACGGCTATTAGATCATAAAACAATCTCTGTTGTTTATCAGGCAGTAAATCTTCACTCAGTACATACAAAAGGCAATACTGATTTCTCTTATTCTATTCATTCTGCAAATGTAATGAAGATTCATCACATTTATATCGTGTGTTGTAATCTTTGAGAAGAACTACTTTAACCTAAAAATTCTAAATGCAAACTAAGACTAAAATAATGAACTTCATTTATGTTACATTGTTCTTTTATCTTTTGTAAAATTAACTCAGATCAAGCTTGATATCTGCATTCAGCAATGGCATTTTTATCCAGTACATGTTTCAAAGACATCTGGAATAGGTGAGATGGAGAGGAGAAAGGAATATTTCTCTAATAGCAAGAATGGGACAAAAAATTTAGAAGCAGGGGGAGTAAGAGAAAAATTTAAACCTGGCTGAAAATAATGAACTAGTAAGTCTAAATAATTTATTCAAAGTGGTTTGAAAGTTATTCTGAAATTATTTTACATTACTTTATGAAAAGATGAAACATTTGCAACATGTACATAAATTCACTCTAGAAGGCTCTGTCCTTTTAAACCACTCTGTATTTGTCATAACTGAGGGATTGAATCTGCATCTATGTGCTTCTTAGGTAAATCCATGGAGATACGCATGCACGCATTGGCGAGTGGGCACATCATAGATATGTCCATATACAATCATATATCTCGAAATATACATAAAATAACTTATGAACATTTGCACCACTTCCTATGATTAGAAACCATGTTTTTTAAATCAATTATTACAGTCTGCAGAGTTTTTGTCTTTGTCTTGCATTCATTGCAGCTTCACAGATGTCTGGCTTCTAAATGTTTCCTCCCCAGATAACCTGGTCAAGAAATATTTGGGCGCTAGTAAAGTGGCTCCATAGCTTAATTGCCAGCAAAAACAAACCAAAGAGATGCATCTGTGACTAAGATTCTTCAGTAGTCTGTACTGGGAATGCCCCGCCAAAGGCCCCTGTAGTCAGATCTGTCCCCGGGTTGGTGAGATCACAAGGTAGTGGAGGCTTTAAAAAGTGGAGCCTGCGGGGGTCTCAGGTCCCAGGTCGTCACCCTGGAAGGCAACTGTGGGACGCAGGTTCCTAATTCTCACTCTCTCTCACTTCCTGGCCACGAAGAGACCCTCGCCCCCTGTCCCTCGCTCTTCCCGTGGTGGGCACCAGAGCCCTGGAGCTAAGGATCGTGGACAGAAACTGCTAAGATTTCCAGCAAACTTTCTCCCTTCGTAAACTGATTTCTCAAGTGTGTGGCCCAGTGACACGACGCTGAAGAACACAGGTAAAGAACTAAACCTGCAGTGACGCCGGATCTAAGCCCAACCCTGTTCCCCAGGCTTCTCCACGAAGACGTCCTGCTCAAAACTAAAACTAGACCTCAGTTTATCCAAATCGAAGAGGATCTGCTCCCCAAAAGTCTCAGCTTTCTACTTTCCATGTTCACGAAATGCCCTTTATCGCCCCGAAGCATCTGGACCCCGTTTTCTCCTTGTTAGTCACTCACCTTTTATCCGTCAGCGCTTGTTATTCTCCCCATTACTGAACCGTTCGTTCTTCATCTTCCTGCCTTTTCTGCAATCGCTAGGTCTCTTGCTCTCGTCACTATTTCTGCCTAAATGCCCAAATTTTTTACTCATAAATCATGGTTCTTGATTTTGTTTTCATGAACGCTTAACAGCCCTCTAAAATGCAAGGATGCTTTAAATATGTCAATAGCAGTGCACCATGGTAGTTTTAGCCTGCGTGCCTCAGAACTGAGCTTCTCGCAAGGCCCCAGCGCCGACCTTGTCTTCAGCCTCCGCCCTCCGCTCTCCCCCTGCGCATCAGCACACAGCATCCCTTCGTTCCCCGGCTCCCAGGCGCTGCCGGCTCTCGGCTCCGCCCGCTCCGCTCACGGCTCTTCCCCGCTCTGTGCCCTGGGCACCTCTCTCCGCAGCCGCCGCCGTGGGCCCTGCACCCAGGCCTTTGCCCCCCGCCCGATCACACAGCGCGGTGTCAGCGCGCCTCACTGGGGTCCGCACCTGCAGGCCGGGGTCACTGAGGCGGCCCCCATTCCCGCGGCGGGGTGCGCTGCTCCCCACACCGGGATCTACCTTCAACGGCACATCCTCAGAGCACCTGGCATAAAAGAGCTGGGAAACAAATGCTGCAGTTTGTAAATTATTTTTCCTGCTTTTTATATTTAAAAAATGAATCTCACAGAAGCTAATAATGTGGCAAGGTCACATCACAAGTGTATCAACGAGCCAGGTTTAAGCCCACTTTTCTTTGTGGGGACTCCACACAATTCTTACCTGTGCATTTTTACAAACCAAGTATTAAAAATTGTCAATCCAGTTAAGATGAGCATTCTCCATGTAGTTAGAGATTTGAATATTTAAGAATTAATATTTAGTTATTTTTTCTATACTGAGAAAATTCACATTGACCTGGATGTGTCCTTCTTAGTGGCTCTTTCCTCACTGTGTCGGTCGTTTCCTCTTCTCTGGAGCAGAATAACCAGCTCCACAACAGAAACGAGGAGAGGGGTAGAGGGGCTCACAGCTCGCGGAGGATTCGGCCACAGTTACAGGGAGGGCGCGGGCAGGGGCCTGGTGGAGGAGAGCGCGCGCTTCACGGCGGGCAGGAAGCGGGCAGAGCAGGGAGGGCGGCGGGCGGAGAATCGCCGCTGTGGGTGCGAGGGACTCTGACTCTGCGGCGTCACGGCGCCGGGGAACCGCCGGAGTTCGGGTGTCCGCTGCTCCCGGGGAAGCGCTCCGCCGGTCACCGAATCAGTAAGGGCCCTGGAACTCTCTCTGACCTGATGGTTTGTCTCTGACATAATAACAAACGTTTCAGGACATAAAATTATTTTCACTTTTTAATTTTTAATGTTGGCATTTGGTATCTGTAAATGAGGTAATAATCCATGTAGGTTTTTTTTTTTTTTCACTTAAAAACCTGGCCTTATAAACCTTTCTCGATGTGTTTTTAATAATTACCTGTGATAATGTATGTTACTTTTGAAAACTATTCTTTCTCCTGCTTGTGAGTATTACATTTTCACTCAGTTAGAAATGTTCTAAAACCATCCTAGCTGATTTATTATGAGTGCTGCTGACTTCAATATATTCATTTATGTGTAATTTTTCTTTCAGTAAAGATTTAGCATTGTTATGAGTTGGTAGTAAATATTTTCTAATTTCATTAATTTTTAAAACACACCATCACCATTGTTTTGATAAACAGATGAGAAAGCAGATAAATCATTTTCTCAGATATTTTAGATTTTATATAATTCAGTACATATACTCTTGTCATTAGATATGTTTAGAGACAGGGAATAATTTTCATAGAAATATTAATCATAAAAGCATAGTTACGGTAACATAGCAAACATAATATTTCTGGTGCCAGAAAGCTATGTCTGAACTGTTCAAAGAGATTTAAGAAACTATGCATTAATTTGATATTTGCCTCTACATATCTAATTGATTAAAATTGTGGATGATTGGTGGGAATTGAAAGGAACCTTAGAAAGTTTAAACCCGGGAAAAACGGAGACCCTGCGGGCTGGCGGGCTCCCAAGGGTGCCAGTGAGCTCAGCGGTGGTGAGCAGTGACTTCGTCTGCGACACTGGTGTAGGAATCTTGGCTTGTGATTCCTTGGGAGTCATTTACTAAAACACTTCTTTTCCTTTTTTTTTTTTTTTTGGTAATACTTCATAAAATTCCTTTTTAGTTGCTTGTAAGCACCGTTAAAATAACTGCATCTAAACTTGCTAAATTTCTGACTAGAGAGTGCTCTGATCAGCCCATCTCAGTAGCTATTTAACACCAGCTTCCACCGAGGTGGCTCCTTTTCCTGACCGCGGAGGATTCTTAAACACAGGCGCCTGTGCCTCTATTGGAATGTTAGCAGCCCACTGACTTCATTGTGGGAAGGTCCTAACAACTACGGGAAACCTCAAGCTCTTACTCTCTGACGTTCACAAGATTGGGATATGCCAGACGTTTCACGTGCTTCACCATGGGAACTAGGGGTTTGCTGTGACTTCTGCCTGGATAGAGACTGAGGAATACAGGAAAAGAGACGAACTATGTTCCCTAAGTGGCTGGATCTGAACACTCCCGGCAGGTTCTTATCCAGATGGGGGCACTGTGAAGTCTCCAGCACGGTTCACAGGAACACCCAAGCCCAGGGAGCTCTTCTGCCAGTGCCAACACTGCACAGACCCACAGGTCGGCGGCCGGGAGCAGTGCTGGGTTCTTGGCTCTTCTAAAAGCCACTGTTCTGTGGATGTTAGTTCCTTCATTGGAGCACCAGTGAACTAGGCCCGTTTAACTAAATGGATAACAATTGTGCTTAATACAAATCTACTGACTTCTTACCACCATAGCATGCTCATTCCTGGTACTGTGAGTGCTAACTGTGCCTGCAAAATCAGAGAAAACAGCAGGATAAAAGGAACCTAACACTGAACAAGAAATTAAAAGTAAGAGGGAATCTGTAATTCACTGTTTGTGCCTCAGATGGTTCATACATGCAGTTTATATAATCTTCATCTTTTCTTGACTTTTCTCAAGTGGATTTTCATTTCCTGTCATGGATTCTGGATCAATGAAGAAGGGTGATTAATATTTTAGGCCAATTTCTTTCTTCATCTCTTTTCAACTACCTACCATTAAATTTCTGTTATGGTATTTGACAAATCTAAGTGCTGAACATATTTTATCTCATTTAATCGTACAGAACTTAGTGATGGGGTTTGGTTGGTTCGAGGTGTCATGTGTACTTTTCTGTATGCAATCTTTTAATAACAGCAGTGTGATAAGATGAGACATTAACCCTCCAGGCTTTTGGAAATCATGGAAAGTCAGAGGTCAGTGTTTGGAATTTCGAGAGCCTAAGGGGATCACCTTCCTGAAGAGGGGCGATGGGGTGGCTGAGCACCTCACCTCCCAAATCTGCTCAGTGGAGACCATCAAACTAAATCCTGTTTGCTGTGTGCAGTTCTTATTTTTTCAGTAGTTTTTGCAGGCTCTTGTAAGAGAACGCAGTCTGTGGTTGAACTATCAAGTTATCTTCAGTGAGGAACATAGTCAACTGCCGGTCCTGGGAAAGTCCTCGGGGTGGCCTCCGGCCTCCGCTGTGAACGTCACGGGTTGGCAAAGGATCAGTGAGGACACAGCTACACGCAGTGGGGGACTGCACCATGGAGATCACTGCCTGATAGTGCACTTCAATAACTGTTTGTATATTTTCTTTCTAATATGAACCTGATGTTACATGTAATGTAAAAGTTATACTAATTATAAGCAGAATAATTTCTTTAGCAATGAATACCATTGTGCACAATCTGAAAAATAAACAAAACTGATAAAGGTCAGAATGAGTTAATGCTGTGTTTGTTTTAAACACGAGCAGTGTTTTATATCTGGGAAAACGGTGATAGTCAGGAACAGATGACATCAGATAAGTTGAGTGGGCCCCAGGCTCAATGCACGCTCACTTGAACCTCTTTCCCCTCTACAATCCCATGCTCGAAGCCCATGCTCCTCCGGTCTCTGCCCTCCGTTCTGTGCAATTTTTCTAACCCCACATGAAGTGCCATTGCACTGCGTTTGGTGCTTTCCTACTAATTCAGCACACCTGAGATTTTCCTTGATCATTCAGCAGCAAATGGATGATGTCTGTCTCCTAGGCAAATACCGAAAATACTGAGCCTTGCTTACATCATTTACCCATGCAGCACCCAGGGTTGTCTTTATAGCCTGTATTTATACTATGAAAAAAGTAAAGTATCTTAAACAATAATCTATAACCATAAAAAATTAATTTTAAAACGTATTCCATAACTTGTCCACAATACGTTCAGATTTTCTTGGTTTTACCTAATGTCCTTTTCTGTTACAAGGTCTCCTCTATGACACCAATTACATTCTTTGTCTCCTTATATGTCTGGCTCTACAGTCTCTCAAGACTCTTCTTTTGATTTTGATTTTGATTAGTACATGTTTATATGCACAATGATTACATTCATCTTGGGGAGTTGGTAACTGTATGTAACACACCATAATCATTTTAAAGATAAATTTGGCACCATTTTTTTTCAAGTCTCTGCTTTTCCCTTTGCATAACATAGTTCAAGTATGTCTGCAATATAAAATAATACACAAGAAAAATACATACTTTAATTTTTGACTGGTTATTTAGTCACGGAGTAAAATATTTAAAAGGATACAACTATTCAGTTTGTAGTTGAGGATGTCTGCAGGGAAACAATGTTTTGAATAGATTTGTTGTACATTCAACCATGCATGTTAATCTATTAGAAATCATCAAAGAAATTATCACTATTATATTTTTTAAAATCAGTACCAATGACATATACAATTCCCAGTTAATAAATAAAACCAATAAAATATAATGTGTTTATAATGTACAGACAAAACCATGTGTCTGAGGTATTAGAAAATTCTAAAACTTATTTCTTCAAATAAAAGTGCTATTAACAGAGAACAAGCAAAACAGTGATTACTACTACATTACAGATTATGATACATATTTTTGTTACATTATAGGTATGCACAAAATATTTCAATATAAATTAACATACCTACGTGATTTTATGTGTTTTATGCAGCATAATGTTGGGCATTATTAAGAATACATAAGAGAAAAGCCATAACAAAGTCAATTTAGCAGAATGCAAGTTATATTAATAAAAAATAAATCCCACTAAGTTATCATAATGATACAACCCATTTTCTAATAGATATTAAGGTTTTCTCTTGTTTCAATATGCTCAATTCAAGTACATGGAGAATTCACTGTTTTCTATTTCCATTTTTTTCCATTGAATCGCAAATGATATTCAGAATATTTGTTTCCTCTTTTCTTTCTCTTTACTCTTTATTTTCATCTTGCTGTCTTACCAAAGCACACATTGTATGTATGGAATGCAATTTTTTCTGTCAGTGTGATGTTCTGTGGTTTAAATAGAAACTCAACTGCTAGAGTAAGAAAATTGCATATATATATATATATATATGTGTGTGTGTAAACATACAAAAACACACTCACGTACTTTCTATTTTTACTCCCTTGAGTACATGTGTGGATCCTCAGAGACAGCCTGGAGTATCTGCACTTCTGGTCCTCATCTTTTTTCCTGGCAAAGATGCTACATTCCAATGCTCCTTCTAAACTGTCATCCTGATGCCATTTCTGCTTTGCAGCACCTCAGGTAGCTCTTCATTCAAAGTTTTTTGTCCTTATATCATCAAGTAGGCAAAGAGTTGCTACTGGTTATAAGGTGGGGTGAAAGACCATGTGGGGTGATTCCTCTGTGACCGGCCCTCTAGCACCAAAAATGCTGCATCTTGGAAGAAACTTTCTAACAGATTTAAGAAGTGATATTTTTAAAATAATAAATTTGGAAGTTTGGAGAAAAAGTGCAGCATCCTTATGCCATCCTCAGAATAGGGGTGAAAGCAATGCTTTTCCATGTTAAATGATTCCATGTTTTTCATGTTTTCCAGTCTGTGCCTCTAGTCGCCCTGACCTCCGACAGTGGCTGAACCTGAGAGTTCCAACAGTGGGTCCTATCTTGTTTCGTGCTTTTAAATTTTGTGACTTAGTATGTAATTTAAATATTTGTATAAATTTTATTATGTCATTAATATGTCATTTAAAATTTTTACCAACATAATATGTAATTGTAATGCTTTATTTTATGATAACAGTAGCAATTTTAACATGGTGAATATTATGATTGAGTTTCGGAGTTAGGATACTGAAATGGGAGTCACTGACTGTAATACTAAACTCCAGGATGAGCCAACATCATTTATAAACGGGGTTAGGCACGCGTGTTCTCTCATGGTGAAGGCAAGGGCCCACAAACTGGATTAGGAGTTGAATAACCAGGACGAGCCCCCTGGATGACCTGCCCGAGATGCCAGCGACTGGACCAGGGGAGTACAGTGCACCAGAGCATGTGAGGAGGGGCGTGTGATGCTGCCACAGCGAGTGGAAAACGTTCATCTCCCAGGGGGTCCCAGTAAGATAAGGAAAAGAGCGGATGCTGATTACCTCGGCTCTGCCACAGAAAAAGCACACCTTTATTCTGCCGTTCCCTGGACTGAACTAGGAAGTCAGCAATACTCTCTGAGTGAGCTAAAGTCACTACAAATGCTCTGTGTGCAAACCTAAGGCTGCCTTTTAATCCTGGTCCTCTGCGCTAGCGCACTGCTGTCGGAGGGATCGTACCTACAGCCGGGCTCCCTGCAGTTTATCAGGCTTGTTAAATCATGGGAAGAAATAAAAATAAGAAAGAAGAATTCCCCTCCTGGTTTTTAAATACTTTGATTTACAGGTAGCGATTAAAATATTTTCTTAATTTTTGAGAAGTTTGTAATGAAACTGCAGAAGACGGGAGAGCGCGCACTGACATCTGTCCAGACGCAGCCTAGACTTGGCCCACAGAGCTGCACGTTTGCCCGCAATGCAGTGTAACCTTTTCCAGACTCTGTGCAGTCTGCAAAAGTCTCACGAAATAAAATCAGAACATATTACCCACTAAGTATCTGTCACATTTTATGCACAACACTGCTTTAAAAAAGTGCAGTTGACTGACTTGTGATATGACGCTTTCTTGATAAGGAATTTGTTTAACGTTCAGTTTTCTTAAAACACATAGAAGCACCTGGAGATCTCGATCTTACAAAAATGGCAAAAGAACCCCCTTAGATGCGTGCCCGCCAGATGGTCACCACTGCTGCTGTCTGCAGGGAAAAATTTGCAATGCTGATACACCAGAAATTCCTCTTTTCAAAGTGCATGAAAGTAGTGTGTCCTCCTTTAGTGCAGAGGTAGGATTAAGATGACAAGGGGAAGCCATTCTGGTAGGATAGAAATTTATACCGGCTCACTCATGTTTATTACAGCACTATTCACAATATCTGAATGGATGAGGAGGTTCATCAATAGATAAATGGATAAAAGAATATCCATGCAGCATCCATACAGCAGGTAACATCCTGCCCCTTGTGGTAACATGGATGGAACCACAAGACATTATGTTAAGTGACATCATCCTAGCACAGAAACATAAACATTGCCTGTTCTCACTTGCTAGGGGAAGCTAAAATTGGGGTGTGGACATTGAGAAGGCAAATAGCTGCTGCCAAGCACATTTGCATGAGATCTAATGCTACCAGTGTGGAACTTGATCTAATGTTATCTAGCACAGTAGGGCAGTTGCATCTATGATTGTTACTCATGCGTTTCAAAATAACTAAGGAAAACAGCTGATAGTTCTGAGCAAACAAAAATAACATTTGAGGAAATAGAAATGTTAATTACCCTGTTTTGATAATTACAAATTTTATGCATATATTGAGTCATAATGTTGTACTTCACAAGTAAGTATGTTAGTGTAGTCTATTTAAAACATTAAAATGTAAAAAAGGATCCAGACTCCTTTTTGGTTTATGAGAGACCATTTCAGCATCTCTTCCTTGTAGCCAAGACTGGAATATCCTGGATTTTTGGCTGCTACAATGGAAATCATGGTTAAGTTACTTGTGTAGCCAAACAGTTATTTAACATCTGAGTAATTTTATTAAGTAAAATAGTATGGTTATATACATATAGAAGTATAGGTCAGGATATGTTCTTAAAATTGTTTAAATATGAGCTATGAATTAGGTTAGTGCAGGAATGTTCACAGACTGTGAGAACATACAAGATATACATTATTGCAGCATTTTATAGACTTAGTCTCCAGATATGCTTTATTATGTAAGGCAGAACACATTTGTATTCACTGTCCTAGAAAAAAATGGGTTTATATATATTCATATGTATTATATTTATACACGCATATATGCACACCTATTTATCTTACGTGTACATATACATGTATACACATACAAAGTGTTATGCCTATGTAATTTTCACCTTACTATGGTCAAAATATCTGCAAAAATATGTGAGAGAATACATGAAATGATGTTATGCTATTCTGCTGTATTGGTTACTTTTTTCTTGTTGCTGGAACAAAATACCAAATGCCCAAAGTTAAGGAGGGAAAGGTTTATTTAGCTCACAGTTTGTGGAGGTTTCAATCCATAATCAGCTGGCTCCAAGGCAGGATGGTTCATGGCAGAGGGCAAGAGTTAATGGCAGTGGAAGACAGCAAAAGCAATAAAAGCAAAAAGGGAGAAGTAACAACTCTTTCTGCCCATTATATTGTATGTGGGCTAACCACCTTATAGGGTGGGTGTAATGCTCATGCCCATAATCCCAGCATTGGACCATGAATCAATCACAAACTAGATTCAGCTGCCTCTGAAAATCACCCCTGCCCCGTGACTGCATGAGGATTTGGGGGGACATTTAGACACAAACCATAACAGTCACCAATTGCTTTATTTGTGATATCTAAGTGAGGTGTCCAGAAGAATATTATGAAACTACATGTACTGATTATAAATGTGATTTTGATCATATTTACATGATGAGTTTATTATCACAGACTGAGGAATGGGCTCAGACAAACACTATCACGGATCACATTTCTCAGGTAGAATTTGAGAAAGAAGCACCCCCACAAATGAGGGTAATGTCCCCCTGTTCTCCTGGCACCTTCAGAAAGGCATAGGTGGGCCAAATGTAGTTGGAAATGTTTGTTCTGCAGGAAGGAAACTTTCATCAAAATATGTTTAACATTTTTATATAGCGCTTGTTGAGTGTCCTTAAAACAGTATCACTGGGAAACTCTAAACAGTGCTGAGGCCTCCACAGATCTCCTGCTGCTTGAGAAGGGTACAAAGAGAACTTGAGTGGTCAACAATATTCCAAAAGAATATTCTCCCCACATCCACCTGTGATTGTAAGGAGCAATCCAGCATAAGCCCATCTTATGGAGATGTACAAGTAACTGAATCAAAAGAGGAAAAAGGAGAGGACGTAGCCATACTCTCCATCCTACCCAGCAAATGCCGTCCTGTGCTACATCTACTATCACAAAGCTTGAGGGGCTGCAGCACTATCTGAAATGGAAGAGCTGTCCCAAGTTGTGCCAGTGGCTTGCCCTTCACCCATCACAGGGAACTGTCTGTGTACTACATGCAGAGCAGTCAGAAACAGAGCACTGCCCTTGTCCTCAAGAGCCTCCGTGCCCCAGACTTCTAGGTCTCCGTCCTCCGTGAATCCAAGCAGAGAGGGCAGACTTCACCATCCGGATTGTGACTTGCAACTCCTCTTCAGGGGAAAGCCATCAGCAAGCAACTCCAACTGTGATTTTGACATTTTCCATTGAACCAGTGAGGCTGTGATCACTGCTCAGTCCAAGGAAAATTTCATGGCAGACATTTATAATAAAAATTAACAGTTTTGACTTTTGGATACTTATACTCCAGAGGATGACTTTCTTATCTCCTAGGCAGTAACTTCTATAAACTAACCACTCTGCTACTATCTTCACTGAAATGTCTCATCTACAAAAATTCTACTTCTATTTAAAGTTTATTTTTTCTCAGTTCTATAGTTACCCAGCATCTCTGTCCCAGATACTCTGGCATCTTCCAAGAGAAATTGTTCCATCTTAGGAGTCAAACTAGAAACTTCCCTTAATCTTATTTAGTTTCTTTGAACCTTCTTATGCAACTTTCTAGGCTCACTGGTTTCCACGTGCTTCTCCCATAAATGATGCCGTGGCAAGTTCCTAGGGAGCAGGACTTTGAAGAAGAGGGTGCACATGTGGGCTACATTTTCAAGGATGCAGAGTTCAACACCACTAGTTTGAGCTGGGGATGTAGCCATAGTGAGTCCTTTAAATCACAAATATATGTATCATACATATATCCATAATCATAAAATCATATATATTCATCCCTGTACTGAACTCTGATACATTTATCACTCAAAATAATAAAGGCAGAAGTCAGATATGCCCTACTAGATTGTCGAAAAACAGCAACCACTCTGACAGGAAACATTTTCCACCTGATCTGAAGTCTTTTTTTCTTTTACTGGTCTTTAAGTTTTATAGAAACTTCCTAAGGGCTAGTAAGGTGGCTCCTACCAGCATGGCTAAATGTAGCACAGAAAAATCACAGAAAACTCAAGTAAAGAGAAAAAGGGGAAGTAGATGGAGAATAAACAGAATAATCTTCGGATGAGAAATTTCAATATGGAGTCCTTCTACATTTGCAGTGTGACTAGTGGAAAATTGTACTAACACACAAATTAATATGATATTCGAGTACAGTAATACCTCAAATTATCCGCAAAATTTTGCTTTTGCTCACAAACTCTGCTTTGGGAGATAGATATGACCATGACCATCTTCCTTGCATGAATATAAATGCAACCATCTTCCCCTAAATCATAAAACAAATTATCTCATAAACTGAGGTACCTCTATATTCAACCAGTGTCACAATCTGAATATCACAGCCTTTCAAGGCAACCTTTCAATGCAGCCTTTAACAATTTAAAATAATATTGAATATATCAAAACTTTCAAGTCAGATTAGTATAGGATATAGGCATGTTCCTATTATCTGCAGAAATGAAAATGACTAATGGAAATTAAACAACGATATGCACAGCATACCTGTGGCGCATAATGAAATGAGATTTCCACTTACAGGAAACCAAGTCATGAATGTCATCTTGCACTACCTTTGAGCAAGAATGTGATTAATCACTGAGTGACCACAGTAGAAACAATATAACACAGTTGACCTAAAAACAGTTATTTTATAATGACATCACAAGAACTTACAGTACCAAGGCTAGAAAATCTGAGGTCTTCTACCTAAAATGCAAGGTTGGGGCATTTTTGCTTAATTCAAACAATGAATCACACATGAAAATAATCTGCACCGCAGTTTATTCTCTGAATGACAGGAGCATCACAGGATTCGCTTGCTTTAAGAGCGAAAATGAAGACATGTATCTCATCTCCCATACGTGGCTGTGTATGCCTCTGTTTTCTCCATCCGCTCCGGTTCTGTGATGGGGAAAACAGCGCCCCACCTGTTAGATGTCAGGCGTGCGGGGGTTGTGTCACCAAATACTGAACATGTTCAGGACAAGGAGGTGAAGCTCCCGAGAGACACGAGGGACCCCTTTCTCCAAGGGTGTTTTACACAGCAAAATCAGCGTGTGTGCAACGTGGGTCAAACGACAATCCGCCTGCAGGTTCAAGAGTCGAGTGGCTCGGCTGGCACAGGTCCAGTAGGGAAAGTGGTGGGGTATCGGTCCGGACCCGCCGGGGCGCCTGAGTTGGAGGGGTCCTCACCCCCGCCGCCGAAACCCCGCCCCTGGTGCACGGGGCTGGGGGCTCCACTTGGTTATGAAGTTTGCGCAAACGATGCGAGGACCGCAGCCGTGTCACCGAGCACGTTAGAATTTAAAGTTGTGGGTGTTACTTTCTTCCACTCTTACGGAAGTCGCGAGAAGTCGGCGACGATATTACTTCTGCTTTAAACCTGAGGCTGAGGGCGGAGATGGAGAGAGGAGCCCGAGCTCACGGACGCTGGCTGGAGCCCGAACCCACCGCGGCCTTCCTGGCGCCGGGCCGGTGTAGGTTGGCAGCTGGCTCTCGGCAAACACTCAGTTACTTTCATTAGCTTTTCGCCTTTCCCTGAGTAAGCCCGTGTCCAGGAGGTAACTCTTGTGAGCTGTTTGGAAGAGACTAGCTCTCTGGTTATTTTGAGCCAAGAGCGGCACTCACAAACTGTTTCTGCTGGATAAACATTCTCCTCATTACAGCTTTGTGTGAAACACAAACAGGCAGAGTTAGAGCAGTTACTTTGAACTGTCTATTTCTTCTGCATAAAGACAAGATTTTAGGTTTCTCTTCCACCTTAACCGGTCAAAAGACAGCCCTCCTCTGATTATAAAAGATCTGTACCCCAAAATATCCGGGACTAGAGCACTGGAAGGTCACCTAGGGGTAAGAGCGCTGTTATTCAGTGGGGCCTATTGATCAGCACTCACCGCTTCACAGTGCGGTTCCTGATTCTCAACACATCGAGGGCTAACAAACCAAAGTAATGCAAGGCACGCATCAGAATGAGGTTGATTTAAAACTCATTCACAGATAAGTGTGTTTTTGTTCTTCAATATATTTCTAGAAGTCAAAATAAACAAATTTCCATGTTCTGTGCTAACACATGGCATCTTTTTAGGCCACAGTAATATAGTCAAAGTCATTTTTATATATTTCATGGCACATTCCCAAGAGTCGTGAATGAACAGAAGGTATTGAAAAACAAACAATTAGGCGATAATTGACTTCAGCCCTTCATTTAGATTTTACAGCTGTTCTGTTGACCATAGAAAATCTATGAATGGTTGCAACTTTAAAAAATAAGGCACTGATCAATTTTGGTATGTTTTACTTTTGTTTCACTTTAACACCAACAGTAGCTCCCTCAAGTGAGAGCGTGAGATCTGGGGACTCTCCAAGGACATGAAGATTACCTGTGGCAAGAACAGTGGAGGTGAGGCACTCCTTCTCTCAATCAAGATGTAATCACATGCTTGTACCACGCTATTAAAACGTAAAACAAAGTATCTCAGTGGCCAGCTATTTACATGCAACTGTAAAAGAGGCCAAAGAGAATGGATTTTTCAAAGGCCTCTAGATCTCCAAATTGCTCTAGATCCATAATAGCATGAAAAAGACTCCACTGAGATTTCAGTATTTAAAACTCTGCTAACAAGTCACACTTAGCAAGTTTTAGCTAACATATAACTTGTGACATTTATGAGATGCTACATTTGAGCACCTTAATATGGACTACAATCAGCTTTCTCCTGTGAAAACCCCAAGAAATTTTCTGCTTTCTATCTGTAGTTTCATAACTGTTTTAATACCCTTCAGTTTTGTTTGTATAGAGCTTGATTATATATATTTTCCAAATCTGGCATGTTTAGGGATCTATCATCACATCATACTTTCATATTATTAAAAACTAAATTCCACAGAAATAACATTGGGAATGAAGGTCTATTTAGTGCAAAGTATTCTCAGAAACATAAGTTCAATTTTATGACTCTTGGAGGTATTTATGGATTTCAAAATAAGTTTAAAGTTTCTGGCTGTAGGGAAAAGATGAAAACAAAATCCACCTGATTTTCTTTAATGATAATACTGTGGAGCACAGATTATAGACTGATCAAGCATTTATATAGTGCTTCACACCATTTCAGATACGTTTAATATTACATAGTGTCTTAGTTACTTTTCACTGGTTGCTGGGGCAAAACACCTGACACCCAAAATTAGGGAAGGAAAGGTTTATTTAGCTTACAGTTTTTGGAGGTTTCAGTCCATAATCAGCTGGCTCCAAGGTAGGGTGGCACGGCACTGGGGCAACATTTCAAGGCAGCAGCCAGCAAAATCCGCCAGAGCAAAAAGGGGGGCCAGAGCAAGCCTCTTCTCCTCCCTTATATGGTACACAGGCTGCACCCTCCCTCCAGGGTGAGCGTAGCACTCACAAATCTCCTTGCCTTCCTTTGCACAGGATGAGGGTATTTACAAAGTAAGAACCCTGGCTCCCTGCTGAGTTTCTCAGTCAAACTTCTGACTTCAAATTGACACAATGAACAAATAACTGTTTGTGCTCTACACCCCAGGATGTAGAGCTGCTGAGTTACTTAAGCTTCTAGACTTCTCAAGTTGACACAATGTATAAACCATAACACATAGTTTTAGTGTTACAATGTAATATTTAAAGGTACTATAATCTGTGTTTCAGACAATGAGAGTGAAAGACTGGAATTTTAGGCAAATTTATAAAATTACACAACAAATAATGTGTGAAACTTGCTTTTCAGAATTTAAATTAATTTTTAGCGGATACAAGATGCACAGATATTGTACTTATTTATTGGGGCCAGTGTGACGGCTTGGCATGTGCACACTGTGTCGTGTTTGAATCAAGCCGCACATATCTGTGCCTTTGCCCAGAAGCCGGCGCTCCTCCGCTCTGCCCCTGCAGTCCGCCACCTCCGCGCGGGACGGGTACGCAGCAGTCATTTCACTGCGGTCCGTGTCCCTGTCGTTCAGTTTTCCAGAAACAATTCCTTCTCGACATGGGGAACCTACTCCATCTGATTCTGTGCATGAGGTCCAGGGGACCAGGTTGTCTAAGTGTTGACAAACTTCCAGTGGGGAAGCGCGTTTCTCTCTTCCTTTAGGGTGAATAGTTGTGGGACTTTATCTCCCTGGCCTTATGAAACGTCTGCTACAGAACAGATAGAACAGCATGAAAAATAAAGCAGAGTTAACCGATGACCAAATGAAAGTGTGAAGAAAAGCATGAGTCTGTGGGTTCAGGAGTACCTAACACCTGGGTGGAGCTGTCCCAACAAAGGTCGCCGTGTCCGCTGCTTGACTGCCAATGGGATTCGGGGAAGTGCCCGACCCCTGCGGAGGTCAGAAGGTGATGGACACTGGGAGGTCGTGGGGGCGGGGGGGGGGTGTCTGGTGAAGGCAGTGGACTCGGGGAGTGTGATTTGGGGGCAGGATCTGGTCCCCCTCCTCTCGGGCTCCACTCTGCCTCCTGTCTGCCCCGATGACAGCAGCTCTCCCCACACTGACCTACCCATGCCGTTTCTGCAGCTCGCAGTCCCAGGGAATGGAGCCAGCTAATCATGGACCGAAACCTACAAAACCACAAGAAAAGTAAACCCGCCCCGCTCTAAGGGGCGTTTCGTGCATTTCTCATGTCAACACTAAGCTGATGAAAGCGTCAAACTAATTCTATGTTTCTGTTTCATGAACAAGAATTGCCTACTTTGCTTAAACTTACTAGCCACAGTAACAGTGTCAGATTCTGCTCACATGGCTGAGATGGCCAGTGCCCCATCCTCTGAAGACAGGAGTTGTGTGCTACCCGCTCCCGACTTAAGCGCACACGAAGACGCACGGAAGCATTCCTTGAAAGACGCAAAGCTACTGATCAGCAGTGCCCTCCCAGCCAAAGCGAAGTCAAGAGTAAGCCCTGACCGGCTTGATTCTTATGATCCACCTGCTTGATGCTGACAAAGTTTATGTTGAAATTTAATTATTATACTTTGAAAATATTTGAGGATAATTTACATGCAATGAGACTATGAGATACTAAGAACAAACATTGACAACTTTAACAAATGTACACATCTATAATCTCATGTCTTTTTTAGTATATTCTTTTTTATTTTATGGAAAAAAACAAAATTTCAAAACAAAATAATAGGAGGATAGCAATAGTTAATACATTGTGTGTGACCTCTTTATAAGGACAGAGAGAGCTTCCCATCAGAGGTCTTCCTGCTGCCTGTCCTCAGACATCTGATGGGCTCCACTGTAGATCTGCGTGGCCCTTTATAAAATTCTGTATAATTGGGATCATGCATTATAAACTCTACCTTCTTGCTAATTAAATACAGTTAATAACCTTACACAAAAGGAAAGTGAAATAATGAGAACAAATAATTAGCAACTAATTGCTCTTAGCTGAAGGTCGTTTGGATGGCCCAGGTCTGAGCTCAACCTGGAATTCAGCAGGTTGGTTCTGCGGTCCATGCCTGGGGCCTCCAGGAGCTTTGATCAACGCCCACTTGCTAGGATTTCCATATATTTAAATTTAATGGCTGAATATATTAGTAAAGTCTTAGTGTTTGAATATCATTGTAGAATGTTTATTGTTAAGTTACCTAACATTAAATCAGTTTTCCCTTATGTTGCATATATATATAAACCATATTTTATGTTAATAAAGATTATATATATAAAATAGCTTTGTTAACACTATAAGTACATATACATCACAGATCAAGATAATAATGTCAAATTTTAAAAAATAAAATATTGATGTGATTAAATTATCTGTTTTAGGAAATGTTTTTACCAAAGTATTTCAAACAAACCTCTAAATATTTCATTTCATGTTGCATATATAGAGCTGGCTTTAACTGAGTCGAAGTACCATACTACAAATAAAAAGCAAGCCTCATAACAAAAGCATATCTCACATATCACAATACAAATTTACAATGAAATGAATACACTTGTTGATTTCATTGATTTGGCTGAAGGATTAAGTGAAATTATTAAAATTAATATTGTGCATTCAACAACATAACAGTATTGTGCTACAAAGTGTTTTTTTCATAGACTGATATTAATGATGCTATAAGGATCAATAAAACTGTTTCCAAAAAATTTCTTACTGAATTCTTTGGCTAAAATTACTTAGTGAAAATTTTGCCCTAATGATGCCATAACATGTTGTGGGGAGTGAACTGCTACAAGCTCTTCCTGAGTTCCCAAAAGGAAAAACATTCTTTATTGAAATTTAAAGCCTCTCATTAAGAGCTCAGAAGAAAATTACTGACACCGTGGGGTTTTGCAGTGAGAATGGAAAATTATCTGCTTTCCTTCAACATCATGAAAAAAGACATATTTAATGGGACAGATGTAAATGGGGATAATAATGAATACACAAAGCTACATTTTGAAGGGATTGATTATTCCTCTCAGAGTTTTCTCATGCTTTTCCACTGTTGTTACTACGGTCATTGTTGATTTTACATGGGCTCCTTTCTATCACAGTTTCTAGGCATAAACATGCAAAATGACGTCTTCGCCGACTCTCTGTGTTTCAGTCTCCTCCTCCACAGGGCCCCTCCACTTCCTCTTCCGGACCTGGGTACTTCCTTTGATGGAAGTAGTGAGGTTGACAAAGCACACATACAAATTAATTGACAGAGGTAGACTTTATACTGGCACATGGTAAAGAATGACACATTTTGTAGCTTGTTAAAGCAATTATTTAAACAGACATTCTCAAAGTAATATCACCTCAAAGTGTTGAAAATTGGTTCTTTTCGGCCAGTATATCGTAGCTAGTGCAATGCTTTGTGGCTTTCCACAGGAACACAGCATATAAACAGATGACGAAATTATCGGTGGCATTAAAACTGCACAGTGAATGCTGGGCGAATGGAGAGAAAAGTCCACAAAGCTCTGATGGGGAGTGGTAGCAAAAGAAGCTGTGAAACCCTGAGAAGGTCACCCGATGGCAGATACAGCAGCGCTCACCCAACAACGGCCAGCAGTGTGGATTTCCTTAGATCCGCAGCTACCTGCAGCACGCCACAGGAGTAAGCATGGAGAAATCACCCAATTTGAGCTTTTCAAAATTATTAGAGCATAAAATATTTTAGTACATATATTTATAAACCTTGATTTGTAAAAACACACAATGTTTTATTTTTGAGTGAATATATAGGAAATGGTTTTCTTAAAATTTACTCAGGAGCCAATTGCCATGATAATGTAAGTATGTATGGAGCACGTGCACTGAGTCAGACCTTAAAATAACTCCTACATGAAGTGCAATTTTTGTTGTTGACAGGTTTCTTTGTTTCTTCTCTTTAACTTTTTTTGGTTTTCTTTCAGGTTTTTCAACAATGCTTTGTTGTTTTTGTTTAACATTTTTTAGGTATAGAATTATCATAAAAAGGTTGGTTTGTTTAAAAGATGTTGGCAATTCTTGGCCTTTGGTGAGACGTCAAATCTGGCTACGACCTCTCTCAAATCCAAAGAAATAAATGTCTAAGAGAAATGGAGGCGGTAAATGGGTTAAAAGGACTCTATTTCAGACCTGTGGGGAGGCAGGGAGGTTAAGGCGGCTGCTCTGGACCCAGACCACTCTCAGAGGACGGCTCCCAGGACCTGGAAGAGGACAGCCTGGACAGCAGACTGGCGGAGACTGGGGAAGCAGTCCACCTGCAAAAGGACCTGCATACATGCTTCCTAAATTAGTACGAGGAAAACCCGGTCAGCACCGACCAGCAGGGCTGAGCTGTCCACAGTGCAGCCACATGCAGGGCGACCTGCAGCCTGTCTAGGTCAGAGCGGTGTTGGAGATCAGAACCGCGATATAGCGAATCTTGAGGTTCTGCGCACGGATAGAGAAAACTTAGCCCTCAATCTGTTTGTGGTTTTAATCGTCTTCACAGATCATGTCTAGTTGGGTATTTCAAGCTGTCGAGATTGACGTGAGGACTTCTCTGCTTTTGTTTTTTGTCCTTTGTTTTATTTGCGAATTTTGGTCAAAGAGAATAAAGGATAAAATTAAAGTAAAGTGCATCTGGTGTCCCCTAGTCACAGGGACCACAGGGAGGTGTCAAGGCCAAGGGCTTGGGATTTAGCTCAGTGGCACAAGCACCTGCCTGGAAAGTGCGAGGTCCTGAGTTTGAGCCCTGGTACCAGGGAAAATAAAACCCAAAATAACACTGTAGGGCCCTTGGCGTCTGACCTCTCTTACGCTGTCCACATCTCGTGGGCGCCCGAGAAGCGCCAGCCCCGGGATCCTGGGAACTGTCTGATGCTGTCTGGGAATCTCGGGACTGGCAGGTCCCGCTCACTTCCCACCGGTTTGGCCACCCCACCTCCTGCCGCAGGGCTTTTAGAGCAAACAAAGCCAGACAACTTCTGTTGTAAGCCCACTTACAAACATATTGTATGGTTTTCAATGACTTGGATTTTCAGTAATTTCAGTTTTAGTCAGGTAAGGGGGAGGGGCCTCAGTGTGGAACAAACAGATATAAAACCTGTTTGTATTTGGGACCGCTGACCCACATGTGATTAGAGTGGCTCAATATCAGTTAAATGAAACTGAAAACAGCCTCGTGAGTTTTTACCCACGTTTCTAAGAGGACACCTGCTTTGTAAAGGAAGGACTTGCGCTTGGCTTTGCAGCTGCCTCCACTGTAACCCTCGGTGCAGGGGCCCCTCAGTGCCTCAGTGTCAGCCACACACCCCTCAAGGCCGCCCCGTAACCCGCGGAGCAGGGGCACCTCAGTGCCTCTGTGCCAGGCACACACCCCCCATGGCCGCCCCGTAACCCGCGGAGCAGGGGCACCTCAGTGCCTCCGTGTCAGGAACACACCCCCCATGGCCGCCCCGTAACCCGCGGAGCAGGGGCACCTCAGTGCCTCCGTGTCAGGAACACACCCCCCATGGCCGCCCCGTAACGCGCGGAGCAGGGGCACCTCAGTGCCTCTGTGTCAGGCACACACCCCCCATGGCCGCCCCGTAACCCGCGGAGCAGGGGCACCTCAGTGCCTCTGTGT